>CANXYC010202629.1:0-73516 GCA_948193065.1 Aleurites moluccanus | reverse complement strand
TTTTTTTTTTTTTTTTTTTTTTTTTTTTTTTTTTTTTTTTAACTCTCAAATAGAGCCTCAGTTGTAGTTTTTTTGGGTTAGAATCCAATATATCAAATTTGTAGGTCATTAAATCAAATCTCTAAAATATGCTATCACATTTTCTAAATTCAAATCCAATTATATATATATATATAGTAACAATATAATACTAATAATAAATCCCCGTAAGTAGGTAATAATAATAATAACAATAAAGTAATTTACATATATATACCCTAAAGTTATGAGAAAATTTACTTATTATGTTGCCACATTACATATCAAATTTAAAAAGAGTTAATTATTATTTTTTTTTTCAATAAAATATCTAATATATTAAGTATTTCTCAATTTTTTAAAAATATATTAATTTCTTTCGAGGAATATTCTGTTATATTAATATATTTTTTCGTATAATTTTAACATTAGTCAATTCTAAAATTGTCAACAAAAACTTTAAAAATATATAAATATCATTACTCTTTTATTTTTAATTAATTATATTTTATTTTTACTTTAAAAAATATTTTTTTAGTGTTAAAAATTTTATTTTCATATTTTTTGACAAATTTAAATATAAAAAATAAACAAAAATATTTTTATTTTAAAAAATAATTTAAGAAGAAATTAAATTATTTCTTCTTAAATTTTTTAATACAAATAATTTTTTTTTCATATTTTTGATAAATTTGAAAATAAAAATTAAAAGTATTTTAAAAAAAAAAAATTTTTATTTTCAAATTTTTTATTTTTTAAAAAATAAAATAAAAATATTTTTATTTATTTTATTTTTAACATTGTCAAAAAATATAAAAATATATTTTTTAACCCTAAAAAAAAATTTAAAGTAAAAGTATGATGTAATTAATTAAAAATAAAGGGCAATGATATTTCTATTTTTTAATTATCCTTATTAACTATTTTAGAATTGACTAATAATAAAATTGAATGGAAAAATTTAATAATATATAGTGACATTTATTATAAGAGAGTTAGCTTATTTTTAAAAGGTTAACAAAATTAGTATATTAGATTACAGAAAAAAATTATAATTAATCCATTTAAAAATTGAGTCAAATTGATTTCAAACTAATTAAACATTTCCTATGTATCTAAAAAATAGTCATATTTATTTTTTCACATATATTAAAATAATTAGTTAATTTAGTTAAAGTATTAAATTTTATTTAATAGAATATGAGTGTAATTAATATTTTTTGAAAATAATCATTCTTTCATATTTAACTAATGCAATTAACATTTCAAAGTTCACTAATTAAATGCAATTGCCAAACCGAATAACCATAAAAAAACTTTCTCTAAATATTTCATGTTTAATTGCCAAATCCTAAGTACTTGCCGAAAATTAATTATACTTGGCTTTTCATTTCTCATTCAATAATATTAAATAATGATGCTCTTAGTAATATATATTTATCGATATCATTGAATACTAAATAAGTGCATTTTAGAAAATGGTTAATTATTATGAAGTTTCTATATTTTAATGGATTATATTAAAAAAAAATTATGTTTTCATAATTATAATAAAAAATTATTACATTTTAATTTTATTAAAATTTAAGATATTTATGTTAGAAAATTGATTAAATATATAAAAAATAAAAAATATTTCTATTTTTAATCTAATTTTCATTTAAATGTTATTATTGTTAATTACATTAAAATTTTTATTTTCACCACCATCACACCACTACCACCACCACACTATTAGATAATTAAATCTAATTAAACCCATTCAAAACTCAAATAAAAATCAACTAAAAATAACATCCATTAAAAAATTGAATTTTTCAAGAAAAAATTGATAAATTATGACTCGCTGGACGATTTAGTTCCTCGTGAACACTTTCATCAGCACAAAAATTATGCTTATATATATTCTCTCAAACCTTTCGTTTCTACCTCCCATGAAAAATCTATTAGCAATATTGAAGAAAACAACATAAATCATAGTTTTTTTTGACAAAAAAAAAATTCAATTTTGATTTCGATTTGTGAGAAAAAGAAAGACACTTTTATCTATATCGACCATTTTCCTAAGGCATTAGAAACCCAAACTAGCTTAGAGAATCACTGGCGCTTGTGGTTCCCTTCGTTTAGCCAACAAAGAAGTTATCCTTGACGATTTCTCATTCCTTTCCTGTCAATCCGCCTCTTTTCGCCATTCAAAGTACTACCTCTGTCTTTCCTCTTTTTATAACATTCCTAGGCGCCCTCCATTCCTGGATAAGCAAGTGTCGATCTCTTCAAGGTGGAATTGAGGCAGAGTCGGTGATACCGCTATTTGTTAAAGCCTTGAGAACATTTTAGCTCAATAAGCCAATGATCTCTTACTTCTTCCCATTGAGGTTAATTGCAAAGAGCTTAGCCATTCTATTAGCAACTCTGGTGGTGGTGATAGTGGGGTGGCAGCAAAGGCAGAGAAGTGAATGCAAATGAATTTAGTGAAAGGGGAAGAAATGGTGGATTATTGAAGGAGAAAGGTGCTATAAGTTGGATATGAATTTGAAATTGGAATCATTTAGTTTTTTTTTTTTAATATGAGCGAATTAAAATTTGTTTATCAGCTGGGTCATGGTTAAAGTTGGGTTGGTTATAGGAAAAAAAGAAAGAGAGTTATTTTGAGTATTGAAATAAATATTTTAATTAAAATTTAATTTTTAATGTTTGACTAATGAAAAAAGGAAAAAAAAGAACAAAATGATTTTGTAGTATAACAAACTAAAATGTAAAAATTTTTTAGTATAATTTTGAAAATATATAAATTTTTAATATAATC
Organism: Aleurites moluccanus; assembly: GCA_948193065.1. NCBI lineage: Eukaryota > Viridiplantae > Streptophyta > Magnoliopsida > Malpighiales > Euphorbiaceae > Aleurites > Aleurites moluccanus. Next base: position 70,692 of record CANXYC010202629.1, on the reverse strand, counting down.
AGTTAAAATATAAGTATCTTATAGTAATTAACTCATTAGAAAATCAATAAAATAATTATTTTTTTAAATAAAAAATTGGACTAATAAGAAATAAATGAAAAAATAAAGTAGAGTCATCTAGCTACGGAGGAGGGGTAATTACTATTTTAATAAGTTAAATTTTAATTATTAATAAAGAAATTTAATCAAATAAATTTAATAAAAAATTTTAAATGTGATATTTTTAAATGATTTATATATTTGCAATTTTTGTAATATGTAATACATACATGTGTACTATTTAATATCATTATTGGATACAAGACTTCAATCTATTTTTTTTAAAAAAAGAAAAGAGTCATAATCATAATAAGAATTTCACACAAACTTGAATATAGAAAGTGAAAAATTTTCAAATTAAAACAAAAAATTGACAATAGAAAAGGAAAATTCCTATCCCTCTCTCTATCTGCCTCTCTCAAAATCTCTTTGCAACTCCAAAATCAATACATACAAAATTATAAACTCACCACCTCACACTACCCCCTACACACATCCAAAAAGAAGATGTTAGATCCAGCCAATGACATGCTTCCGCCGCCTTCTTCTCCGACCAATTCCTCCATTTCCTCATCCGATCTCGACACTGAGGTAACCCATTACTCCTTTGTTCCTTTATTACAATACCCATTTCTTCAAAATTATTTTTTTCTTTAATTTCACCATTTTTATTTTTCAGTCCACAGGATCTTTCTTCCATGATCGAAGCACCACATTAGGCACTCTAATGGGTGTTACTTTCACCGCCATTACTTTCAGAGCTCCCTCTCAGCCTCGCGACACTCACTCCACTGCTGCTGCTGCTGCTTCTACTGGCACCATTAGTAATATCAAGAACAAGAAAAATAGAAGATCCCCGGCGGAGCTGCGGCGGCGCAGATGGTGGTGGCTTTGTAGTGATGGTAGAGCGAAACCCGCGTCGCTTGGTGAGTTTCTGGAGGTGGAACGGAGGTTTGGTGATGGAGCTTTGTACGGTAATGCAGCGGCGGAGCTTGAGGGTGTGATGGTGTCGCAGCCGAGGAATGGAGTTAATGGGCGGGTATTGTTTGCAGATGGGAGGGTTTTGCCTCCGGCTACCGGTGATGTTGATGATGGAGCATCTACGGCTGGGATTCTTTGTAGATTTCCGGTTTCGCTTACGGGGATCTGTAGCGGCGGAGTGGGATGAATTAAAATTTATTTATTTTTAGGAAAATTTTCTTGAATTTAAAATTTCTTTTCCATTTGTAATTAATTTGGAAAATTTAAACTATCTTTTCCATTTTAAAGATAATTTTAATATCATTAAATCAAAATTACTAATGAAGAAAAAATGGATTCTCATGCATTTTCTTGTTAGTTTCACTTCAATTTATTTGATGGTTAAATCAGATTTGGAAACAATTTCAATATTATTAAATTAAAAACTAATTATTTGTTTAATCCATTGACTAGCAACAACTTTTCCTTTTAAATTTTGGTGAAGGAAAAGATGTAACTTTTGATAGCTTTTCACAAGAATCACATGACATTGCATCTAATGTGTTGGAAAAGCTATAATTTCTCAAGCAGGGCAATGATTTTACCAAGCCATGAACATGATGCCTATTGCCTTGGAGCATGAATATATGGTAAAAAATTAAAAGAAAAAGAAAAGGGACACTGATGTCTTGAAGAAACATGCATGACTGGTATTATATAAATTGCTACGAGGAGTAAATAAAATTAAACTTTAAGGTGGGCTAAGATTTAATAATAGTTAAAATTAAAACTAGCCAATAGATAATTAGACTTAAAACTTATATATATTGTTTATAATTTAATCATTTTACTAATGTGAGATTTTTATCACAACAAAATCTCCACCCAATTATTTTGATGAATGTTTCCTTCCACCAAGGCCTTCCAAATTTCTTTTGTATCTTTTATGCTGGAGTAGCGATCATACAGAGACTAATTCAGGCCTTTCTTTCTTTATATAATCAGATTTGTTTGGACTTGATGTAACTACAGATATCAATATACAATAAAATTCATTCTATCTAATCTATCCATTACATGGTTCATATTTAACTTTCATAGCATCATCATCATGGCCTAAAAACTGTTGATCTATAAACAATTTGGAAGAGAATTATAGGATTTGAGGTTTATTGAAACATTTTCTTTATAAGGGGGTATTTGGATAAAAACTAGCATTTTGTTAAACTAATCAATTTTGTTAAAAACGAGCGTTAATTATAAAACTCATCCTCCCAGCTTTTAAAATTTACGTTAAATACTAAAAATAATATTATTTTTTTTTTTACCTAAACACTTAAAAAATCACAAAACTCCTTAATTTTCTCTTAAAACGCAACTTATATCGTTTAGTTTCCTGTCTAAACACCCTCTGAGTAATAATATCACTGGGATACAACAAAGCCAGTCAAATTTTCTGAATTAGTATTGGGCGGTTCATGTAGGTCCATGTTAGTTTAGTGATAATTTGACAATATAACTAGATCATGGCCCCAACTTCCATGACCTTCAAAATAACAAAATCTTCAGGCACAATATTGTGTTTTATGCTTATCATATGAGCCAGCCTACATGCTAAACTGGCACCATTTCACTGGTATCAACTCAGGCCAAATCAATAAAAATTTGATTAGGATAACCAGATCGAGTTGATCATGTCAAATTTCTATTTAATTGGCTCGTAGGGATCCACATCAATCCCTGTCCTCGTAGGAACCTAATTTCTTTTTATATTACATTTACAGCTAAATAGTTATAACATTTTAAATAATAATAATAATTAAGGACACCAAATGAAGAGGCAAATTAAGATATCATAATTATTATTATTATTATTTTTTTTTGTTCTATAGACATGTGGACCTCACAAAGGAGGAGGCCCTCCACATATTTCATAAACCCTCATCTTTGGTGCCTTAATTCATGATTTGAAGATCATGGGTGCATGGAGCTAACCAACTGAGCTACTTCATCTCGGAGGCAAATTAAGATATCATAATTAGAGCTGAGTTTAGTTGGATTCAATTAGAATATTTGAAAAAAAATTGAATTAAATTAAAAATTTTAATTTTTCACTTAATCGATCATTTTATTTAATCGAATTAATTTAATTAAATTATATCAATTCAATTTGATTAATCATTTTTTATCAATTAATGCTCACCCCTGCTTAATCTAGCACCTTAAATTAACACTCTAGCTCACAACCCTCATAATACGAGTATTTACAAATAGTTCAAAAAAAAAAATTTGGAACAAAAATACCACTCATTACCCATCTTTTATACTTGTTGTCAATCAATTTTAGACTATTATAACTTGTATTTTTAATGATAAGTAAGATAAAAAAAAATTAATTTTATATTAATTTGTGTATTTAAGCACATGATTCTTTAGATTCAAAGTTTTAAGAAAGACAATTGTGATTGCTCACAATCAAAGAAAACGAAAATTGCCACTTTGTATTTTGTAGACCATGACACCTTAAGGGTAGCCCTTGCTCGGGTGGATCGGGGCCACCCCTGTCTAAAAAAAAATCTTATAAATTTATAAAATAATTTTTATTTGGTTTGTAGAAAATTTTTAAACCAATATGTAAATTTTTAATTTTCGACCCAGTGCAAAATTAATTTTTTAGTTTTATCTCCGACCACTTTACAAAAAAATTAATTTTTACATATAAAAATAACATATAATAAAATTTATGAGCAAATATAAACAATAAACACAATACATATAAATCACACTAGTTCTAAAGAAAGAAAAAATGAAATGAATCCTCTAAAACACAATATATGAGCAATCAAATACTATAAACACACATTTCTAATATCCAAAGGGTTAGTTTGGTGAGTTTGAAATTGGAATTAAAATTGAAATTGAAATTTTCAATTCCAGTGTTTGGCAGCTATCTAGAATTAGAATTAGAATTCTAACTATAATTTTATAAAATTATAATATAATTAAAAAATCAATTCTATAATTTCATTCTCAACCCATAAGAATTACAATTTTATAATTACCACTACAATCTTCTCTCCCACTGCTACTCCCAGCACCACCACCACCGCCATTTTCACTTCTAGCCCCACCACCGACGATGATGTTTCCCACCGTCGGCAACGGTGGTGTTATTCTCCACCACTGGCGACAGTTGTCCGCCACTTTCATCGAAAGTGGCTCGCCGACGATGATGATGATAATGGCTCGCCGGACTATCATCGCCGGTAACGATAACTCACATAATCGTCATCGCCGATAATTCATCACCACCCCACCACCATCGCCACTTTCATCGTCACTAATTTTTTATTTAATTTCAATTTCAATTATAATTTTTTGTATAAAATAAACGTTAGAATTACAATTTCAACAGAATTCTAATTTTAGAGAATTTGAATTTGAATTTGAAATTCTCAATTCTAATTTTAATTCTTATCCCCAAACGGACCCTAAAATAAAATATAAAAGAAATAGAAATTATTACACCTCAATAATCATAACCTATATTTAAAGAAAGGAAAAAGATGGATGGGCCCTCAAAGAGTTCGAACCTTCTTGTGGCTGGCTCTTCATCAACGTTTACTCACTGATTGTGAGAGAATTTGCAAGCGTATAGAAACTAATGGGTATTATGCTAGCTGTTTGCTGCAAAAGGAGAGTATTTCTCATGTTCTTAGGGATTGTGTTATGGCATACAATATGTGGAATAGGTTGTTGCCTAATAATTTAAAAATACCTCAATTTTGGCGTTTACCATTTGAGGATTGGATTAACATTCAACAAGAGTGGAATGTAAGATGTTGTTTGCAATTGCTTGTTGGAAATTCTGGTTATGGAGGAATAAGAGGATGTTTGAGGAAGTATAGCTGATCCTGTTGGAATTATTACTTCTTTTGCTAAGGAAACATGTCAAGTGAAGACAACTGTTGAGAGTACAGTAAAGGTGTTTGCTCATGCATGGTACTTCATAAGGTGGCAGTACCTGCTGATCCAATGGTTTACGCTAAATACTGATGGACCATTATTGGGAGGTGAAAGGAAAGCATCAACTGGCGGTCTCATTAGGAATTATATTGGTCGTTAGGTCTCTGAATTTGTTGTAAGTTTAAGAGATTGCTCTATCACTATGGTTAAGTTATAGTGTCTGATATTGAGTTTGAGGTTAACTTGGGAGCAAGATATCAGAAATTTGCTTATTGAGATGGATAGTAATAGTATAATAAAACTCATCACACAATAAGTGAGCATAAACCAGTTCTTGAATTTGTTTCATGAAGCAAAGACATTAATGAAATGGTCGTAGAATATTCAAATTCAACATGTTTATAGAGAAACAAACATATGTGCAGATTAACTAACCCAATACGGGGCCTTATTGAAGATTGAATGTTACGTGCTAATAGAACTTACTTATGGTAGTTACAGTGTGTTTTTTCATGATATATGTGAGATGTCTTACATGAGACAATATATAGTCATTTGTGGTTTATTAAGGATTTTACACTTCCTTCTTATATATGAAAAAAAAAAGGAAGAAGATAATTGAGCCATATATAATATCATAAAATTTAAGTGTATATACACATGCTATAAAACATAAAATCTTCTTGATCATAAGCAAATGATGCTTAACTTTCCATCAAAACAATAACATGTGCACAAATGATATTGGTAATTATCGAATAACATGACTTTTAAAATGCACGAAGAAAATGGGACTCAAATATAAGCATGCAAGGATATATATAAAAAAAAAAAAAAAAAAAGACTAAGTAGCAAGCAAATATACAACAAACAGGGCAAGATCCTCATAACTTTGCCTAAGGGCCTTGAGGAACTAGCCAAGAACCATTAAGTTCTGCACAATAGATCTTTAAGTAAGTCTTATGTGATTTAAACCTCTTTTAAATTAAATTAATTTTAAATATGCATATTTGGTTTAATAATCATGAAATTTAATCTATAATAAGTTATTAGCAAGCAAAATCAAAGGTCATAATACATATTTTCTTAAGTTTTAATCTCAATATATATGACTAATCAACCAGTTGAATTGGTTGAATCGATCACAGTTGAATTAGTTGAGCCGATGATAATTGAATTTAGACTTTTAAAATTCAGTCTACACATAAATAATTGGCATCATGGCATTGGAGACCTACCAGATTGCTGTATTTCTATCTAGACATATATTCCTTTTATAGCTCATAATCATATTGTTATCTTTTCAGTATTTTTTAATTAATGGGCTTATATAAATTCCCTAAAATATTGCACTAACATAGATGATTCTGTATATATCTATATATTATGTAATTTACAAGGATCAAAGTTAGGTGATATGCACAGATCATATGTATATTAAATATGAGAGTAGCTTGTTACCATATTCAATCATTAGTTTGGTAGCGTCCTTAAGTGACTTCTGCTAAATAGCTCAATCTTTGGTCCATTCCTCAGCCATGTGCTCACCTAAATAAACAAATTACAGCTTGCTCTCTTAACAGAAATAAAGATTTCATTTAAAGAAAAAATCCAATTGTTATAGATAAAACTATCCTAATATAATATACATGGAGAATTATGAATATTTTAACTAGTTTTTATAATCATAAGACAGAACTAAGAAGTTGAAAATTTTTGGCAGTTCATTTTATGGATTGTAATGAATGGTGCCTGAAATGCAGATATATTAAGGTGTTTTGCAACCCAATTTCCAAATTGAAGTTTTGGAATCTAATAATGGATTTTTTCATAATCACTTATTTGGGAAATAAATTCATACTTGAAGCTTATCAAAAAAATCCAATTTGCAATCTTATAATTACTTATTTGATGTTTTTAAGTGATTAATGTGTTTTGAATCCTCAATTCGAGGATTCTAACACCCACATATGATAACAATTTCTAAAGTTAACTTTTTTTTTTTCCTTTCAAATTCAAGTGAATAATTATTAAATATGATGTTAACAAAAATAAGAGAATTAAATTTGTGTAAATTAGAGAACTCTAAAATAAAACTCAAAAAGGTAAGCAAAGTAACCCTTACATTAGCATGAAGAGAGCAAGCTAACCACTCTTATAATTTCAAATTGGTTGTTTAATTTAATCACTTGAAAAGCAAATAGATGACAAATAACTAGCAAGCCAGCTAGTGTGTCCTTTTTCACCCCCTTAAAGAATCCATGCACCTAATTGTAATATCAATTGAATATTAAGAGTCAAAACAACTTGCCTAACCATGGCCATTCGACCCTCTTGTCTTTTTCTTAACTACTGGTATCAAATATTCAAGTTATATAATTAAAATAACTCAATTCCCACAAACTCATACACCATCATCATCAATTATGTGTTAAGAGATCAATAGATACTATACCCTCTCTCTCTCTCTCTCTCTCTCTCTCATGGGTAATGCAACTTCTTGTGTTCCTTCAATAATCTCAAGCAGTGGAGTAATCAAAGTCTTGCTTTCCAATGGAACATTTCAAATCTTCACAAAACCCATAAAAGCAGGTGAGTTGATGGTAGAGAATCCAGGACAATTTGTATGTGAATCTATAAGTCTCAAAGTTGGGCAAAGAATTCAAGGTTTATTAGCTGATGAAGAGCTAGAGAAACGACAACTCTACTATCTTCTTCCCATGGATTTGCTCTACTCAGTCTTAACACAAGAGGAAATGACTTCTCTCACTTGTAAAGCTACCAAAGTCTTTAAGTTTAATCATTTTGGTAAGATTTTTCCAGTCTTTAGTGAGTTTTGTATATTCCCATCAGAGATTAAGACAATGGAGAATACTCCAATTACCTGTACTAGTCAGCCAAAGCTTGTGGAGAGCTACTCTAAGCAAAGATCATGGAAGCCTGCTCTTGAGACCATTTTTGAAACTCCATGTAGGTCTCTTTGATGTAATATATATATATATATTATTACATTATATCTTATTCCCTTTTCTTTCCCTTTGTTGTTGTTAACTATTCTTATATATATATATATATATATTTTCATTTTATATATATAGATTTTTCCTTTTGTTAAAAAAACCAATGAATCCAAATTCTAGATTGAGATTTGTAATAGTATATAAATAAATAGCCTTCTCTTTTCTATATTACTAATAAAATTATCATATAATAAAAAAAACGATGAAATTTAAATTCAAATTGAGTGAGTTTGGATATAAAATTATAAATTTGATATTTAAAATTTATCGTTTGATATTCTTACATTTGAAATTTATTCATTTAAAATTCTTACATTTCAAATTTGATTGTTTGAATGATATATATATAATTTCAAATTTTGAATCCTTGAATTTAAAATTTAATTGTTTGAATAAGACTAGTAAGCATTTTATATTAGGCTTGAAACCATATTGTGCTAGCAAATTGGATTAAGCAGGCTTGGGTCCAAATTGGGCTATGACCTTATCAAGGTGGTATTGGTTTTTGGGAAAATTATATAATTATATGATTTTTTTATTTATTTTTTTCATTTTTATGTTTTTTTTTTCTTTCACTTCTACCTTTTTTTTAATATATATTTTGGAATATTTATGATATGTTTTTAGTATATATTTAATATATGTCGTATTTTTGAAAAAATATTTTTAAATATATAATATTTTTATAAAAAAATAAAATTTTTTGGGTATTTTTATAAAAATCTCATTGGTTTTTAGGGAGGCATGAAATGCTTCAAATTTTACCTAAGTTGTCCATCCAAACAATGGATTTTACATTGAGTGAAATATGTTGTTGAAACAAAAAATTTATTTACTGTAAAGGACGCTAATTGAGTGTTTGAAAACATGAAAGAAGAAAATATTGAGATTTGTTTTTTTCTTTCTATCGACGAGTTTGGGAGAAAATTTGATATATACTCTTATCTCATATATTTAAATTAATATTTTAAAAAATATTAATTAATAAAAATCTGACATATCGATAAATTTATAAAAATTTTGATTTGAATTTACAGTATAATATTATAATTAATATTTAAAAAATAAATTAATTAATATGATACTTATGTTTTTTTTTCATCGAATAAAATAATAAAAATATTATAATAAATTAATAATGTGGTGTTGAAAATTTACAAATATTAATTTAAATGATAGAAATAAAAAATAAAATGTAGAAAGTTCAGAATTTCTTTTGTAATCAAGCATGTGTGACGTCTTCCTAAAGAGAAAATTTTTGTTGTGCCTAATTGCTAATGGTAACTCTTTTATCTCTTAAATTTTTGTCATGCACGTTGGCATTTTCTTTTTTCCTTTAAATTGCTATTTTAGAATTTTAATTGAAGATAAATCTAAATTTTATTATTTTCTTGTTTTTTTTATATATACATAAATTATGCTTTTCTTTCTATCCTAAAAAAATATTCTTTTAATTATTTTTTATTCTAAAAAATAAAAATAAAAATATAAAATTATCATTCATTTTTAATAAATAATTGATAATTGTGTAGATTTATGAATCAACTTTTTTTATTTTTTTTAAAAGAGAACGTTTCATAGTAATATATATATATAATTAAGAATGTATTTAATAATATAAGGTTATAAATAAATATTTTTCTTTCATAAATAATATAATTTTAACATGATTAAAAATTAAATTTAATATAATATGTTCATAATTTTTGAATTTTAAATTTATAGATGTAATTATTTTGAAAATATATAAATTTTCTTTAATTGAATTTTTTAAAGTGTTTGGCTATATAAAAATTCCGTTTAAAAAATATATTTTAAAATCTTCAATTAAAAAAAAAAATTGATAAATTTTACAATTAAAATTTTGAAAATTTATTTATAACATAATATCATCCGAACGTCCAATTAAAAGAAAATCACCATAATAGTAAATAAAAATAAAAATAGCTTTGATATTTATACAAAGTGGGACCCATGAAGCGCCAAATCTGCAAAATCGCAGGATGAAGTAGAGGACGAGACCAACTCATCGTTACCACCCGCTGCTTCTCTCCTTCATCATCCAGGTAAGGGGTTAACTCATTTTTCTTTCTTTCTTCCTTTCCTTCTTTCTTTCTTTGTTTACTCATAAAAATTTGAACAACTCTCCAAACTAAAGAGCTACTAGAAACAGTTCAAACTTGCTGTGTTGTTACAGGGTAGTGCAGACATGACTTCTCTTCTACATGGAAATCCAAATTGCAACATTTTTTGCAAAGATATAGCAATTTCCTATGTGGGTATTTCAACTATTCCATTCTTGCAATTGGGTACAGGAGATTTTCAAGGTCAAATGGGAGGTCAGTAAATTTTTTGGAATTTTTCTCTGGTTTTGATCTGTGCAGTAACTAATTCATACGAAGTGCTTTGTTTTTTATGTGATTAATTAGTTTGGATGCTTTGAGTTTAGTAGATTTTGAGCTTTCTCCTTCTTAAAGATGGAAGCTTGATGGTTCATTTCTCAGTGCTCATGTGTTTTTTTTTTCATCTTCAGTGAGTGAAGCAATTGAGATTTACACTGCATTTGGATATGGAGCTTTGAGCTTTGAAATGAATAGATAGAGTTTTATATTTCAGTTTAAATAGTTGAATGACACTTCAAATTCCTGGGTTTTCTTTAGCTGGATGTCTATCCTTTGCTTAATGAAGTGTGCCCTTATATGGGTTCAGTGGTACTGGAGTGTCTCCAGAGCTGAAAGTAAGAGGGTTTTGGTTGGAGCCAAATTTATCAGAAAAAAATGCCTTCTATAAATTACAATAGCCAAATTTTCAGGTCTTTTGATCATTAACCTGTGCTGCAATCTCCTTTTTCTTTTGTTTTCCTTATTATTTTTGGCTTTAGGGTTGGAGTTGGGCTATGGTTGTGCGGCTAGAGGGCAGGTTGTGATGGGAAAATTTCTTGTATATAATATAATAGCCTCAAAAGCAAATTAAAATTTCTCAAGTTCCAAAATACATGTAGAACTTTCCTGCAATTTCTATTAATTTCCTCCATTTACTCAACTCCTTATTTCCAAGATCCAACTAAGTTTTATATTTTAACATCGGTTACATTTGTTCTTCCTTCCTCAGTCTTTACTATTATTCAGGTTTCTTTCACTGTCCTTCGAGTTGGTCTACTTCTGATTCAAGAACCAAAATTTCTTGTGCAAACAACTAATCATGATTGAAAATATCGAATACTGCTATGGATGCAATATTTACATGATGGCTTGCTTCTACGTGTTATTTGTATTCTTGACAATGTTTATTTACCTTCTGAGTTGTAAATATGTATAAAATTGCAAGCTTTTAGCAACTCAAAATGCATCTTCTTCAAAACTTTTTTGTGTTTGACAAGATGAGTTTTTCATGATAATAATGTTAGAGCATTCTGGCAATATAAATCCAACTCTAAATGTGAAAACTAGGGATTTAGAATTTATTGTTGACAATCATAGTGGATATTCTTAAGAAACAATAGCAAGTGCATTTGTAGTGTTAGTGTTATTTATTTTATCTGATTCCATTTACCTATTCATTATTCAGGAAGATTAATTTCTCAAAGCTTGTATAGAAAGGACACATTCCCTTTTTCAAAAAAAGGATCCAGCAGCATGATGTCAAAGAAAGTAAACTTTATTACTCCTAGAAGTAGCAGTTCTTCAGACTCCAGTAGCAGTGAAGATGGTTCCTCTGATCAAGGCAAGGCATGTATTCTGTGAACAGAATTTTAAATTACAGAATTTAGAGACGGTTTTGGAATGGACCATAATGGACTGAATCGGCCACTGCTATCATAAATTGTTTTTCAAAATTTGTAAAATAACTCAAACAAATATTATTGAACAATTCAATTAAATATCATTATAATCTTGTATGTCTAATAGTTGATATAGAAGAATATACAGTGAAAGAAATAATTTATTACAAAATTTATTTGAAAATACATGTGATTTTCAGTCACCCGTATTATAATGGGAAATATCATATTGGTAGGTTAAAAATCTAATGCATAACGGCTGATACGTATACATAACTTATTGGCTGATAAATAAAACCACAGATGTGAATGAACTTAGAATTGTGTATTGTATTCTCATTGATTTCTTATGGTTAATTTTTTTTTTTCTAAGGTCATCACTTGAATGCTAGTTCAATTTACTTGGATGTTTTTGCTCATGTCTTTTACTTGTTCCTACAGCAGACACCTTTTGGATATAATAGGAAGGATGTTTTATTGATCGGACTTGGAGTTAGTGTTCTTGGCATCGGCCTGAAAAGTGGACTAGAGGTATTCTGACTTTCTTTTGTTTTTGCTCCCTGTTCATTCGTATACCAGTTTGCAGTTCTTTGTTGACAAACTAAACTATGGTTAAATGACCAAGTAAACTATATATATATGCACTGGGAATTACTAAAATGAACCCTGAATAGAAGTATTTAGTGTAGTCCATCTCACATCATTATCTCTTGTAGTTAATTTCACTTGTTTGCCTGAATTGTTTGCCAACCATGAGTTGTGATTGTTTTTCACATACTCTCACTTTAATATTGTTCTTTTTCTTATTTATGATGCAGTTTGCTGGAGTTGATCCTTTACAAGCAGGGAATGTTGTTCAGTTGGTATTGGTTTTGGGCCTAACAGTTGGATGGATTTCTACCTATATCTTTAGGGTCTCAAACAAGGAAATGACATACGTTCAGCAACTGCGTGATTATGAAGACAAAGTCATGCAGGTACGGTCTATTTAGATTTGTTTTCTCATGTCAGTAAAATAAGTACTTGTTAGGGAATGAAGTAAGCAAATGACACATATTTTGCTTACTGCAACATCAATTTTTTTCTGAAATCTAAAGATGCATGTCTTTCAACTTCTAGTAAAAATGGTTGAAAAAGCAGCAAAGCTGTTCATAATCTTATTCTCAATATGCGGTTACATTTTGTAAAATTTGATTATATTGAGAGAGCAAACTTCCTTGTTAAGTGCAGTCATTGAAGCTGCATTTTTTCAGTGGAAAATGAAAATAATTCCTTGTGAAAGTTGTAAATTTGATAGTGGATGTTCCACAAAAGCTATCTTCTATTTACCCTGTTGTTTTACATAATCTGTATAATGCCAAAAGGCCCAAAACATATAGAAGTCACTTCACAACATTCTTGTGAGATCTAGAGCCTGGGTATGATTTGATACTTGCCAAAACCATGTCATGGAGAATTCCTGAAAATCACATTATGCAACATATCAATTTGAGTGCATAATTTGTGATGACTGAATGATTTTCCAAAACAATAATGTTGGCTTACTTTAGATTGGTATGGTATGCCACATATCTTGATTTCCCTTTGAAAAATAATCAAGCTTAAGTGGCAAACCTTCATGTGCTTGCTCTTTGTAAAATTTGATGAGTTGTGGTTATATTTCTTCCTAACATACATATTTGGGCCCTATTCTGGTTTTCCAGAAGCGCTTAGAGGGTTTGACAGAAGCAGAGTTAGCAGAACTGCTAGAACAAGTTGAGGAGGAGAAGAGACGCCTAGGAAGTGGTGAGCAGATCAATTGAAGTTTACTTGCCATATAATTTAAGCTCAGCTCAATTCCATCAAAATTTCTGTATAATAATCAAGTATGGATATACAACTATTAGAACTCAACACATCTAGACATAGTTTAGCTGTAAGTGCATATAAGATCTGGATAACAAACCCATATTCGAATTCGTTCTTCCTGATGCTTAAAAAAATTATCAGAACCTAAGTTTTACCTTGCATGTATACCCACTGAAATATATGTTATGTAGATAATTTTGTTACCATTTTATTTTATAGCTGCAAAATCCAACAGTTACTGATTTCAATGGGGGACCAAATACCATTGGTTGGAACTAAATGAATATGAAATTCATATCATTTGCCGGCAATTTCATATAGCAAATCTTGCAAAAAAGTTTCATTATATTTTATTGAATTTATTTATTACAAAATATCTCACATTATGTTTGGATATGTTAAATGAATTTTTATATTTGATATTCTAATGATTAAGTATAGAATTCATTTGCAAAGTCAATTAATTTTAGTTTAGTTAAATTTTAGCTTTAATATTTAGAGTTCATTTGTAGATTCCACTAAATTTGATAGAATTTTGATTAAATATAAATCAATTTCATGAAATTAATGAGATAAAATTTGAAATGAATTTTCATTTATACTAAACATGAAATATATGAATTTCTAAATAAATTTCATAAACTTTTATATATGCAAATATCATACAAAAATTAGATGCTTTTGCAAATGGAGTATGGAGGATTAAATTTCAGCAGCTCAAGTATTTCCATGGAAGGCAATTCAGATATGACCACAAAGCTTTGGAGACTTGTTCATGGTCAAGTCTTAGTTGGAAAATTTTAAAAAGTTCTAAGGCTCAGATTTTTTTGGCCCACAATTTCCTTTATAATTTGAAAACCTACAAACTGGTCTCATTGCTCATTATCTATATAAAACAATTCAAATGCAGTTTCAAGTTTGAAAGCTAAAATTGGAGAAGTCAAAATAAATAATGCCTAGAGAAATATATTAATAATGCCAATGATGCTAGCCTGCTTGGCTGGGATTAAGAGGTCCAGGTTCTGGTCTCAATCAATTTGTTTCCTTGCATTCCTGCTCGTATTATATGTCTTATTTTCTATCTCATATTTTAATTTATACGTTATATCACTTTTTTTTCTAAATATTTTATCAGTTAATATTTTTTTATAAATAATATAACTTATAAATAATATGATAGAAGATAGGACGAGACACGTAAATAGATAGTATCTGGATTTTCTAAAATGTACCAACTTGATAGTAGACTGGAAAATTGCAAATTTGTCTAAGAACTAGAGGGAATTTCAATATATTTGTCTTTTTTACTTTGTTGAAGCTATATGCTGAACTGTACCCTGAAATATTTTGCATACAACTCTTTGAAATACAGTAGACAAAGTGTGGCTGTACAGTTTCTTTTCAATTCAGTGGCAATAATTGTTCAACTTTTGTATGTTATTGAGGCTCTGATACAGGGGTTGAGGGGGTGTTATGTATTTTTACACAGCAGTTTTTTATGTGTCTAATTTTAAGTATTTAAAATTTTTTGTAAAAATTTATAAAAATTGTAATTTGATATTGTTTCATATGATGAATCCAATGATATATTTTTTTATCCTAAACAAAAATCAAATAGATAGAAAAAAATATATTATAAATTTTGTGTATTATATTTAACGGTTTAAATTTAATATATTTATAATATATTTTTAGCTGTTCATTTGATTTTTGTTTAATATAAAAAATACATCGCTAGATTTATTATATGAAATATTATTAAATTATAATTTTTATAAATTTTTATAAAAAATTTTAAATATCTAAAATTAAATATATGAGATGCTGTCGTCTTCAACCCTCTCATATATAATACAATTATGCTATGGTTTGACCATTTCTTATATCTAGCCTGATTCTTGATTGGAAAGAGAGTTTAGCTGTAAAATTTCATACTTTGAGGCTAAGTTTCTAAAACTTCCTATAGTGGTGTTAATGGGGACATCTAAACAGCACAGGTGTCATAAATGCTTAAATGAAAATAAATTTTATTAAAATATAATACATAAATATTTATTTTATTATAAATTTCAATAAATTAATCTGTTTAATTTTAATATATGATTAACTTATACCAAATTAAGAGGGATTTAATAAATTTTAATTCTAAAATATAAACTATTAATTAAAATAAAAATATTTTTATACCATATAAACTAAACTTAATCTAATTAATCTAAAATTTTTCTTATATGTTATCTATGTGAATTAATTATTATAAATATATTTCTAAAATAAAAAAAATTATAATAAAAATTAAATGGCTTTTAAGAAGTTTAAATATATCATATAGGTTAAAATTACCAACACTAATTAAATATACACAATTACAAATAAAAAAAAAAAAGTGAGTTTTATCATTGATAAAATAAAATATACTTTGTGGGTGTTGAATATAAAATCATTTATGCCATGTTTATATTAAGAATATTTAAAATTTATGAAATATATTTAAATTTATAAAATTAAAAAATCATGAAATGTAAAATTATTGAAATAAATAAATTTTATTGTTTGATAACAAAATAAAAATTTTAAATTTATTATTTATATTCCTATATACACTTATTGGTTGAATAATTAAATTCCATACATTTTGAATCTAACTTACTAATTCACTATGCATTTTCAATATATTTCCTAACTTTAATTAATACATTTTTATGGGGAACAATTCTTAATGAACATTAAAGAGCTCTTTATGTTTTTATGTTTCTTTTTGTAAATAAAAATAATGTGAATTGAGGAAAATATTATTTAAATAAAATAAATTATTTTAAATAAAAAATAATATTAATAATAAAAAAGTCATCTAAATATTATTATAATTAAATATTATATTATATTTTAATATAAAATTAATAATAATTTTTATAATTTGTAATTATATAAAATAATAATTTTAAAATATTTATTTAATAGATATAAAATGATGATATTTACAAAAACTTACTTTTATATAAAAATTTAAATCCCAAAAAAGAAGGGATTGTAACATATGATAAATTTTTCAGATAGATTTTATCTTATTTTTATCAATAAAATAATGAATTTGGATAAAATCTATGAATTTAATAAATTTTATACACAAAATTCTTCTATCCAAAAAACACTTAATGAGTGTTTAGTAAATTTTTTTTTTATGTAAATGTTAATTTTTTTTGTTTCCAATAATTACATTAAACTTGTTTGATTAATTATATTTTTTAAATGCTAAGTACTTATTAAATAGTAAAACAACTATTATTTATAAAAATTATAATTTGTAATTTTTTTTGAAAAAATTACTACTTATTTAAATAAAAAAATTAAATTATATTTTTAAAATAATATTTAAATTAAAAATTAATATTAATATTTATCTGATTAAACATATTAACAATTAACAATTAATAATTTTTTTTCCAGACACTTACAATAATCAGTTTTCAACTATCAGCTAACAACCATTAGTTATCAATTACCAGCTAACAATTACGATAAATAGTTAAATCAAAATGGAATTTTAGTTGGTGTTTGACAAAACTTTTTAATACAGTAGTTAGATTTTTAGTTTCCAACTGTTGTATTAAACTCGTTTGGTAATGATAGTTATTAGGTAATTATTAAATAGTCAAATAACTGTTATTTATAAAATATCAAATTTAAAAATTTAAAAAAAAATAATTATTTATTTAAATAAAAAGACTAAATTATCCTGTTAAAGAAAAAATACCGATAAATATCATGTGGTTTTGTACTTTTTATATTTAGGGCTTGTAATTTTTTTTTTTTTTTTTGATAATTCAAGACCTATGATTTTCGTTGTTAAATACTTTAGTGGCATTTTAACCAATAACATTATTATTGTTAATGTATCATTCACGTGGCGTTACTTTAACAATTACGTGGCGTCATATCACTGATAACGTGACGTGATGTCAGAAATTAAAAAAAATTGAATTACATTACTTTTAACAATTAGTTTTGAGAGATTTTTTAAACAATTAATTTTTTTTTGTATTTTTATATTTAAATAATTTAAATTTAGATAAAAAATACATAATTTTAAGTTTAATTTATAAAATTATTATTAGATTTTTATAATAAAAATGAATTACATTAATTTTACATTTTATAATAAATAATACAATAAAATAAAATTTTATCAACTAAAAAATTTGTAATTTAATTATTAAAAATTAGTATAAAATTTTGTAAATTAAAATTTTATAATTTGATTATTAAAAATTAATATAAAATTTTATAAATTAAAATTTTGTAATTTGATTATTAAAAGTTAATATAAAATACTATTTAGTTGGTTAGTTATAAATATTAAATTTATATAATAATACAATAAAACTAATTAATAATTTTATAATATATTTTTTTTAAATTTATGATGTAGCGCCACGTAAACGATATGTCAATAATATTAATATCGTTAATCAAAATAATATTAAAATGTTTAACAATAAAAATTACAAATCTTAAATTATAAAAAAAAATCACATACTTTAAATATAAAAAATACGAAACCATGAGGTACTTTTTCTAAAATGATATTTAAAAATATATATATAAATATCTATTTTTAATATTATTAAATATATTAATAATTAACAACATAATAATTTTATTAAAATATTTATCACAATCCCTTATAAATAATTAGTTATCAGTCATCCCTCAAGGGCGGTTATATTTTACAAACAATTAAATAAAAGGGTTAATGATTTTATGTTTGCCTTCAGCATTTTTCATCTAAAATCAGTTAGGAATTGGGATTTGCCAACGTGGTAATTTTTTTTTTTATGGAATACCAACGTGGTATTTCATATTCACATGAAGTGAAATTCTAATAAAAAAAGTAATTAATTTCTCCGTAACGTGGCTCGCCTGTCCGTTTATGGACCCTAAAATGGCAACTCCGGTTACTTGTCCCGGCCAGCCACCGCCGATAACGTGTTTTGTTTCGCATCCCAATGTCTTGGCTATGCGTGTCAGTCCACGTGTCTTTCTATCACTTCTTTTCTTCTCTCTCATATATCTTCAATAAAAAAAAAAAAAACAATGTTGACTATTAGTCTATCATTTAGCTCGTCAAAAACTTAATTTATAAGAATTTCAAGATAATAATAATAATTTATAAGCCATATTTTCATTTTTAAAAACTCAAATTAATAAATTTCAATTATCTAATTTTTATAATTAATATTTTAATACATTTCAGGATAAATACTATTAAACAATAATTCATCATTTACATTAAGAAAAATTTATATATATTATAAAAAAAATTGAATTTAAAGGTTATTTAAAAAAATTTATTGACAATAATATAATTTTTAAATTTTAATTTACATTAAATTATATATTTTTATATCATTATGATTTTATAAATTTCAATTGAAATTTATATTATTATATTTAAAATAATTAAAATTTTAATTCATAAAAACAATTAGTGCATACTAATAATAAATTCATAAAAAAAATAATTATTAATTAAAGAAAAACAAATTAAGCAAATTCCAAAGTCTAACCCAATCATTAGACTACCCCAAACCTCCATGACTCACACATCCGTCTAAAATCTCTCTCTCCGTCTCTCTCTCTCTCTCTCTATCTCTCCAATGGCAGTTTCTTTCTTCTCTTCGATCCCTCCTAAGCCTCCTTTCTCTCTCTAAACCCCCAAATCGCAAAATCTCTCCCTCTCTAATCTCCCTTCTTTTTGTTCTTCTTCGTCTCTCTCATATTTATGTATAAATATTAACAATTTTACGGTTTAAAGATCGATTTTTTGCTTAAAAAATGGCTATTTTTGTTACAGGAGATCGGTACCTTGAGAAGCTGGTTCAGTTTATAGAAAGCCACGCTGGTTCTTTAATCGACGGAACCCTAGTTCTCAAGCTTAACCCTGCTGGTCTCCACTATGTTCAATCTAGGCTTGAGGCTTTACAGGAGCTTGAAAATCTTCTCTCTGGTGCGCCAATTGATTATCTTCGTGCTTACGTTTCTGACCTTGGTGACCACCGTGCACTTGAACAGCTCCGTCGTATTCTTAGGTTGCTTACTTCGCTTAAGGTTGTTTCTGTTTTGCCGCCTCCTGCTCGTGACCCTACTCCGCTTTCTTTGTTGCCTTTTGGAAGGTTGAGGGTGTTGGAGCTTAGAGGGTGTGATTTGTCTACCTCGGCGGCTAGAGGTTTGCTTGAATTGAGACATACTTTGGAGAAGATCATTTGTCATAATTCTACTGTGAGTTTTCTTCTTTTTAACTGTAATAATGATCAATAGTTTTGGAAACCTATAATTTTCTGGGAAATTGAATTATTTGGCTTATGTTTTTGTAAATGGGAGACTGGAAAATTTGAAATAGGACCCAATGAGAGAGAGGTTTGGGTTTATTTGTATTTGTGATTGGTTGATGAGGAGGCTTGGTAATGCTTGATTGAGCTGTAAATAGAAGTGGGGTTCAGTTATAGCAAACCCATAAATCAGAATCTATTACTTGATATTATTATGTTTCAGTACTAACTCTGGCATCAATTGTGCCGCATAGTTGTTTAATTAATTGATAAAATATATAAAATTAATTGAATGAAGAAGAATCATTGAATAAAGAAGAATGAGAAATTAGGTGTGGGAATAGATCCATATTGATTAAATATAAGATGTTACGTGAGCTTATATATAATTGGGTTCTTTAATCTCAATAGCTAGTTTTTGAGGTTGGCATTCCCAAAATTATATAAGCTCCAACATTTGTAACATGGTAAACTCAAACAAGTTACAATAGCAACTTGGTGTTTAAAATTAATGAAACATTATGAGCACTGTTTGTTTTATGTTGATTTTCAGGTTGAAATTTGTGTTTGACACTTTTCTTTTCTCATTGTTTGAAAATTTTAGGATGCTTTACGTCATGTGTTTGCAAGTCGGATTGCTGAGATAAAGGACTCTCCGCAATGGAACCGGTTGTCATTTGTTTCATGTGCATTTAATCGCTTGGTTTTGATGGATGAGTCTTTGCAACTTCTTCCTGCTGTTGAAACCCTTGATTTGAGTAGAAATAAGTTTGCAAAGGTGGATAATTTACGCAAGTGTACCAAGTTGAAGCACTTGGATCTTGGGTTCAATCATTTGAGATCATTTTCACCATTTTGTGAGGTAGTCTACCTTTATGATTTAGCTGCTTTGGAATCTCCATGATTTATGTGTTTGTTTTAAAGTAAATTTCTAGTTTGTTATTTACTAGGGTTCTTTAAAGGTTGCAGCTTTATTCATTGTTATCATATTTACTATATGTTTTAGCTGTTAATTTTTTTGGTTATGGGATATGCATCCTAATTGCTATCTTGAGAGTTTAGTCACTCAATCCACTAGAGAATTTATTACAGATTACTGCCACAGTGGATCATAGAGGTTCTGAACACATTGAACTTGATTCAGTACGGAAGTTACATTCCGAAGACTGGATTAACTATAAATCATCAGTAGGTTGGTGGTCAACTGGGAAGTATAAATTTATCATTTTCCTCAGAATGATCCCATTATAAAAAGTTCTTAAAGATTCACTTGCTAGACAATTACTTAAATATAATTAATTGTCAAGTGACATGTTTGAAGTTTGAATTGGAAAATTTTCATTCCGCTATCACTGTTCATTTTAGGAGTTAGCTTTGGACCCATTCGCCAATGTTGTTGGACTATGCAGGTTTCCTGTCATATTGTTAAACTTGTTTTGAGGAACAATGCTCTAACTACGTTACATGGGCTTGAGAATTTGAAGTCACTTGAAGGGCTTGATGTTTCCTACAACGTTATTTCCAATATTTCAGAGCTGGAGTTCCTTGCAAGCCTACCATCTCTACAGAACTTGTGGTTGGAAGGAAATCCTTTGTGTTGCACCAGATGGTATCGAGCACAAGTGTTCAGCTATTTTGCTCATCCAGATACCGTAAGTGATGGCCCTCAATTAATAATTCTCCTTTTGAAGTGGTAGGAGTATATTCTAAGAGTTGTTATTTCATATCAATTTAAAAAATGATATCTGAATGATCCAGCAGATTATTTGATTCTCAATTTTTCAGTCCTGATAAACTAACGGCTTTCTCTACCATTTCCTGTTCATGGCTGATTAGTTGAAGTTGGATGACAAAGAAATCAGCACAAGAGAGTTATGGAAGTGCCAAATTATAATTGCTAGCAGGCAGAAGCGACCTGCCAGCTTTGGATTTTATTCTCCTGCTAAAGATGATGCTGGTGGAGAGGGGAGTATCATCAGGAAAAGGGTAAGTACTGGAGTTCATATTAGGGAATTGATCCTGAGCTTTTAATGGCATGACTTGACCCTTGTGTAAATACTGTGTATATGTTTGTGCTAGGCAATTCTTTTATTGTTCTTGTTCTGGATAGTTGTGAAGTTCTTTTTTTGCTATTGATCTAGACAGTTGTGATGTCCCTTGCAGAGAAAAGTGTCTCGTCTTGCTGCAATTGAAAGTGAAGATGAGAGCACATATTTTTCTTCTGACCAGGAGTCCCCATCATGTGATAATGATATTCAAAGTAAAGAGGAGAATATCATATCTGATGATGAAGTTGAAATAGTTGATTTGATTAACAGAGTTGAGCTCATGAAGAGAGAAGATTCTATTCTTTGGTTGCGAGAATTTAAAGAGTGGATGGATCATGAATCTGAGAATTTTGTGGATGGGGGTACAAATAGCAGGTTTACATTGCATCATATGAAGGAAAATCATCCGAAAAACAAGACAAACCACAAGCATCATGGTGAAAGTTCAAGATATGCCTTGAATTCTCTTCACGCTTCAGGAGATGAAACTAGTGCAGATGTCTTTGAATCTGATGCTTCCTTTATAGGTATGTCTCTATCGGGTATTGGGGGGCCAAGACACAAGTATGATAAATCTTATTTGCATGAAGGGTTAACCATCCAAAGAGACCCTAAGGTTGTTGAAAATGGCAGCTTATCACCGTTGACTACGGTAGATGATACAACAGAGTCGCATTCCTCCTCTGCTTACCCTGGGTCTCCTCCCCATTACCAAGTGGACATTTTGCATCGTCGCCACAATTTGGTGGAAGAAATTTTGCAGCTTTCTGCAGAGACCTATTCAGTGGCTTCATCTGACAGTAAAACCAGCTGTAGTGAAGATGATTTAAATGAATATGGACATTTGGCGCATGAAGATCATTTGCAGAGTGAAGAATACTCGAGTTTTAGAGTTGGAGTGCATTCAACTTCAGATCTTTTTAACGAAAAGAATTATGATCAGGAATATGGAATTCGTCATGTAAGGGAAAATGAAAGGTTTTTGTTTGATTCACACAATGGACAAACCTCTATTAAAACCAAAAATGAAAGTTTTTCGCCACCGCAAGAAACTGCAGGAAACCAAGAAATGGATTGGCTGGAGAAGACAAAAAGTAAAAGGAAACCGAGAAGAAGAGTTATTTCACTATCAGGGAATGGGGTTGACAGGACCGGAAGATTAGAGATACCAAGTGTTGGTATGGATACTTGTGGAGCTGATGAAGAAGATATGCAAGGAAAACGAATTGTTAATAAGGAACAGTTGCAGAAAAATGCAATTAAAACTCCAGCAATTGCAAATGTTGGTAGATTCTCTGATGATTTTATTGAGAATTATTTTAATGCGAATGTTGCAGATTCCAGAATTAACGAGACTTGTACACATTATCTGCATTGTGATTGTGTACTCGAGCCAGAATCCTTTTACAAAGAAAGGTAACATCCTTTAATCTTGAGAAAATGAACGCGATAACAAATTTTTTAAAAAATATTTTAAAAATTAAATGTAAAGTCATTCTGCTAAATTCTAAAATGGGTGTAATATTCGGGTTAGTCTGTTATCACATGAACAACCCCCCAAATTCCTCTTCTTGTTGCATGCAGAGAAGTAGCTTTATTACTGAGCAGTGCAAACAAGTTGTATGTACTACTCATTGGTGTAGCATTTGATGGATCAGGTTAGTTACAAAGCCATTTTGAGGAGACCTACTTCCCGTTCATTGTTTTCTGATAGTCTGGTTGTCCGGCCTTATAAGTTTGAAAGTTCGCTTTCATGATGCATTGCAGGAAGTATTTTGAGTTTGCTGGGTTGGCACAGGGTTGAAGACGTTAAAGAAGTTTTGGTTGGTATAGGACTTCAGGCTGTGAGGTTAGTGATTTCTGGTACTTGGAGCAATTATTGTCCTGGTAATTTTCCTAAAACTGTTCTTTCTTCTGTTGCTCGTTAGGGTGTACATTGAGAGAGGAGCAACCTACCTGTTCCTAACAAGGAGCATTGAGAAATCAAGGCAATTACTTTGCACACTACAAGTTTTTGGTCCATCTGCAATGAATGATAAATGTATATTAAGAAGGTAAGTTAACTTATGCTCTTCAAATATAAATGTAAATTTTAAGGTGGTTATAAAATATTTCCCCAACTAAGTGTATTTTGCTTTGAATTTAATCTATGTTTTGTATTTATACATATTTTTCCTTGTTATATGATAGACTCGGGTTTTGGGAATTTATATGGCAGTTTGGAGCAGGTTCAGGTGGAGTTGTTTGAGAAACAAATATGCGGAGGTTCAAAAATGAGTATCTTCCAATATGCTATGGTGCTTTTTTGGAATAAAGATAAAGGTATAATTCTCAATATTTTTTGTTGATTCAGTGGTCTTAAAATTACTGAATGGTCCATTTATTGACTTGTGATTATTTATATAGCAGACCAAATAGTTACGCATTTCAGAAGTCAAAATAACTCAAAACAGATTATATTTGGGAAACAGAGAGTAAAGTTGGGTTTCTCTAACTAATAAGTACTTCCTGAGATTCATGATTCATCGAGCTGATTGATGATTTTCTGATTCATGTCAACATGCTAAATATCATAGTATTGGCATATGCTAGTTCTCAAAATCCGCAAATTTAATTATTATTCCCTCAATAAGAAAAAAAAATAAAATTGGAGAATAAACTCTAGAACTCGACACAAAGGGAATTAAAAGTCTTGGCATTAGGCTGCATGTTCAGTATGGAGGGGAAAATAATCCAACAGTGACCTCAGCAAAACATGCATCTTATGAGTTCCTAGTGATGGTTGTAATTATGAAAACCTTTATATGTGCATTTCACCCTTTTTTTTACAAAATCAAAATTTCCCTCCAAAATTCTAACTAAACACAGAATATGCAAGTAGATTCTCAATCTTCAACTCTTAACAAACTTTGGGCTTTTCACACGTGGCATGACTCAAAATTTTCTCTTGAATTGAACAGAGGAATTGTGGGTTCCGAGATCACTGTTTGTAAGTGGAGTACACTTGTTTCTTTGCATTGAAGAACTTAAGCAGTTCAGCACTGCATCAGTGGATGCATCTTCCTCCCCATATTTCTCCCTTGATTCATGTTGCGCCATCAGTGATGTATCTGAGCTGGTAACTCTTCATTTAATCTTTTGTATTTATTTTATTGATATAGATTGTCTTATTTGTACACTGTCATCACTATAATTGTTAGAGCCTGTCTAGCTTGGTCTTGTTGATAATTATGGAGCTTCATTTTGCTTGCATTCCCTCCCTTTCACTTCATTTCCTCTTTTTGCTACTCTGTTTAAAAATGGCTCGCTTGCTCTCTATCTGGGGGCAATTCCTCAACTTTCCCGTGACAGGCCTAACTTGGTCAGGTCTAAAGTCTGAAATTACTTCTCTTTTATTTCTTGTCTTATTCACACACGAGTTTTATCTGAGAAACTAGTTTCTTTCCTGTCCAAGGTGCTAAGCCCTTTTGCAAATTGCATTTAATTTTTTTTTTTAAAAAAAAAATCTGCTGGCTGACCATGCTTTTCTAAAAGCTGGTTTTGGCCCCAGTTCAAATAGAATGTAAGAAGATGCTTTGGAATCTGATATTTTACTTAGTTACACATTAAAATGCATATAAATCATTTTCATTCTCTAGAATCCCCTATTTCTTCTCCATTTGTGGCACAACATTTGTCCTATTTGTTTGTTGGTGGAAACATTAAAGGTGGGAAGACTATGTTCATTTAAGGTTAAAGAGTTTCATTTCAGGTTATCGAGAGAAGAGATAGTCAGTGTGTAACTTTAGTTCTTGAGCATGCTACAACAAAGTTCTACCCCGTATCCAAGGTTCACAAGGAAGCTACACCAATTGATAAGGGAAATACAGCTTCAGGCTTTTTGAGATGGAAACTCAAGTGGTTCTCCGAAGAAAGTTTATTCAATTTTGTGGCATTGTTGAAGGCAATTCATGCAGGGACAGTTGAGTCTCCTTTGCTCATAACACGTATTTCGTGAAGCCTTAACATTTGTATATTAGTTGTTTCATATTCATTTCATTCTTTTGGTGGTCTTTCTTTTCTATTGGCTTATTTTTTCTTTATTGAAGTTATTTATAGTTTCATGTAACTTTTAGTGTGGCAATTCAATAGGTTTCTTGTGATTCTTTGATTTGTATTCTTTCTGCAATTGAGTTTTTGTAATGTACAAATTGTATAGTACAGAACATGAAAGAAAATTAAGGTTGATTTGTGTTATTCTTAATTCTGCTGGTATATTTGATTATACAAATGAGTTCTAAACTACCAAAGGACAAGCTAATAAGGGTATTTGCGATTATTTCAAATATTCAATATCATAACTAACTGAATGTTTTGTAAAGAGCAAATTACTTTAATACCCTTAACAATTTGACATAATTAATATTTTAATTTTCACTATTTTAAAATTTTATTTTATCCTGAGATTTATTAATGGCCAATACTTTAATCTGTGTTTGAAAAATTATAAAATTCTTACTAAATTGATATTTTAGTTTATAAAATAAATCATTTTCGTTTCTAAAATTTTTAAGATATTATGTATTTTAATTCTTCAATTATATTATAGAACATTTAAATCCTTCAAAATCTAATCAGAGGACTGCAATTGCTAATTATGAAAAAGAAGAATGTAAAATGCTAATTATAAAAAATCTCTGGAGTGTTATAGAAATTTTACCCTTTGGTAAAATATTATTCTTCTTTGTCAAACAAGCTCTAACATAAAAAGTAACATAACAATGGAAGTACTTTTTCCACACCTCCTCACAACCCGTATTTTTTAGTAGTAAATATGATTATCATCATCAAGAAGCCTGGCACAGGGCAACACCTATAGGCTAAATATGATATCTGCCAGAAAAAAGAGCAAAAAGACATGAAATAATAAAAATTTATCCAGTTAAAACTTATATACATAACAATACATAATGTGATCTTAAATCTCAATTAGATAGGATAGTGGTCACATTCTTTACTACCCCATCAGAGTTCATATACCCAGTAAAACCAAAACCTACATTTATTCATGCTTGATGAATTTAAAAAGAAAAAGAAAAACCCAGCTGAAAGCAGCTTTAATAAAAAAAAAAATTCAATAAATTTGCTTCTCTGGTTATGATAAACCAGCAGTATGGTAAAATGCTGGGAGATATCACCCAGATCAATACGAAACAAAAGAAATTCCAACCAGTTGAAAAAGACAATTATATTGAGCAGCTCCATGCTCCTTTAATCAAATTCTGGCATGAAATTCAGCGTACAAAAGTTGATTAGTAATCTACATCTCTTACACTACATACCTGCTACCTCCGGCTTCTTTTTGGCCTTAGTCTCTTGAAAGCCATAAATGTAACAGCAGCAGATAGAGAATACCTGCTCAAAATACAACCAATATTAGAACGAACTGTATTAGTTTCTAAAAACACCTGGATTTTTTTAGCGAATTTAATTCATTACTCATATTTGCCAATGGAATCCCAAAAAAATTGCGGAATATTTAGAGTTGAAAAGTTCATAATACTTTTCTATATGTAAAGCACCCCCATTCTCTTAAATGCTTATGATTGAGGATTCAATACCAGGTGTATGGTACAATGCCCTCGGACTTTGTAAATAAAAGCCAACTAGAACCTTTGACACCTGGGATTCATTAGATCATTTTGACAATAGTACGTCATTCTTTTAGGTTGAACCTAGAAAATTTTGAGAGCACAAAATCACATATTAGCCCTAGGAAAATGAAAATACAGACTTGCTGCCTTGAGAAAGATGAAAAATCCAATTACTAGAACTTCAGGACAGTGTCTTTTTGAGTCTCATGCAACAAAAAATTTACAGATCAAAGAATAAATATGCAAAAGGAATGATAGACAGATAGTACAGTCAAAATAGCTACCTACAAAGGAACAGCAAGTACTCAATATAGGCATCGAGAAACTGAACTACCATACCATGTCAAGGTATAATTTAGATGGTCTTGTGGCATGACTGAACTGCTTATCAAGGTACTGACATCCTTTGGAACAGGGTATGGGCATGCTGAATTGACATTTTCATTGATGTCTTCTACATAGATAGTATTCTCCGGAAGCCCACAAGCACGGGCAATTGCAGGAACATCAACATAGAACCACTGGCCAGAGCTTGGATCGTTTTCTGGAACGAAAATGCTAGGCTTTTCACTCCCTCGAACCACTCCAATAACTTCTATAGGAGTGACAGATGGGATTTGATCCTGTAAATTGCAAGAATTAAACAGTGTACCTTTCAAGTTAATGCACTTGCAAGACCAAGGACTAATTGAATACAAGGGAAACCTCAATAACTTTTGGCTTCTTGGACCAAAACCTCCACCATGAGCCTCGTTCTTGAGTAGATGAGGATATTATATTTGAAGGTTGTTCAACATCTTGTGATATTTGTAAGTTTCCCTTCCAAATACGAGGGACCCATCCTCTATTTACCAGAATTGGTGAACGTATACTGAAGGAAGACTATCCAATATTTGTTAGCTGTAAGAGAAGTACGACAGTATCATTGAACTTAAGAGCACAAACCAAGATTATCATAACGGTCTTGATCAATTTTTGGCTGCATCTTAGAAAACTTACCAAATTGACACACTACATTGTTTGAATTTTCGTTGTTTGATATAATCATCAGTTCCATAAATATATGAACCATAAGTTTTGTCTATGATTGATATCCAATTCAAACAGCAGGCAAAAGGAAATTAAGAATACAAGCATACAACAATACTTGCCATCAAAACATTAAGTGTGAAAATAATAACATTAAGTGTGAAAATAATATGAAACTTGGTTGTATGTAGGAACCGCACTCAGAAGATTTGTAGCCTATAAGAAAGTGAGACATGGATTCATTCAAAGTTCATCGAACAAAATGGTGAAATGATTAAACTAGTTATATTGAAGATAAGCAGTCAATATACCTTTCTTCATGATTTATTCCCCTGTTGAATGATCCTTTGTGGAAAAATAACCCAATTTTATGGCCAAAAATGAGAAATACTGGCTTGATGAGTTGATAATGTGTTGCATTTATCTTTAACTATCTTGAACAAGAAGTTTTCTTATATTTAAAGATCCACATTTGTTAATTTGACCATGGTATCCGCAGAAAGCCAGTACAGCCAGATGTCAATTCATATATGTATTGGTAATTAATAATTTAATAGTTCATGAAGAAAAACATCACCACAGAATGAGATATCATTCTACTTATGACTAAGCAATGAATCAGAAAACTCCATAATTATCCATATCAAATTGCTTAAACTGTTGAACTATTGATCTAAGCAACAATACAGTCACAGAAAACTGGCAGCACACTTACCTCTCAGGGCTGTTGGGGATTGGCATTAGGGGTGTAATGACATAGTAGCCATTTTCAGTAACTCCAGATATGCTTCTGGAACGTGGACCCACATAGATTGACATCTTCTCATCAAAAACACCACTGCATGCCACCCTCCTGAACTCCAAAGTATCCAACTGTTCATTTGATGGGGTTATGTCATTGAACTTCATAGGTTCCACTGCCAATCTCTTCTCTCTATACTCCAGCATTTTGATCTGCAGGCAAAGATAATTAAAATTGTAAACAGACACTGTTGCTTCTATTCAACAAAGCTACATTGCGTAGAAGCAGATTGGGCATATAGCTTTGACTGCATAGAATATAAATATGCTATTTGTACGTGATTATGAATTACGAGTGAGACAGTCACATATTGCATTCAATGATAGATGGTAGAGTTTCGAAGGAAAAAAGTAAAGAAAAAAATTACTTTTTGATCTTATGTAAGAGTTGGTGTTAGCATCAATCAACATGCTTCATATGCTTATGACATTTTACTCACAAAATATAACAGTACAACAAAAAGGGGAAAGAAAATACAAATCTTCTAATTGAAGTTTAAGTGATGGCATTTTCCTAGTTATAAATAAATTTGTTTCCCCAAAAAAAGAAAAAATAGCCAATATGTGTCAGACATAGACTCAACTCCACTCAACTTAGCTTTAATTCCAAAATTAATTGGGATCGGCTAGATGGATTATTTGTTTTCATTCTAAATGATTTTGGGCGACGTTTTCTGATTATTGTAATGTCACTAGATCATACTATATTCCTCTCTTTCAGACTAGTTTAGATATACCTCTTCCTTTTTTCCTCTCCTCTATCATGATGTGTAAGACAGAGACTACTGTATTAAACTAAGAATCCTTCAACTGAAAATTAGATTATAGAGAAACTTCAATAGTCACTTATACCCATTTTTCACAAAACAAATATTTATGTTTTGCTATCTCTTGGCAATCAATTTTCACCGTCATATTTTACCTATTCCCAGTTTGATGGAGTTGTAACCATTATGCACTACCTTGGTCCTTTTCTAAAAAATTTTTATAGATGAAAGTGCTTAAGCATAACTACAATTGGATTTCTAATCTTTCTCCTGCTTTTTAACTATATTATACAAAATGGAGTGACACAATGTAACTTCCAATCCAATGTCTTCATACTCATTGCTACTTCATTTTATGTCTTATTCCTAGATTGAGACTGCAGAGAGATAGATGGATTTTAATTTTTCCAGCAAGCAACTAAACAACTTCCACACTGGAACTTTCCGGTTAAGCCAAATTAATAATAGGATACATTTGCAGCAAGCAAAAGCTTTATGTCAATTACTAAGTTTCATGGCTACACATAGTTGATAAGCTTTATAAAAGGAATATAAATGGTATGAAATTCATTCTGATCAAATTCTTCCTTAATTATTTATTTCAATAAATTGGTGCTTATCAGAGATATATGCACAGCTATTTACATTTACACTGACACTGGCACCTGAGATAATTGAAAGCATATAATGCAAGTCGGAAATTCAATATATATTTATCAAATAGTCTAATGAAATATACACAAGACTGCAAGCCAGTTCCAAGAAGATTAAAATGATAAGTAAACATACATAAACAGAACAAAATAGAATAATTATTTATTGAAGAACCCAAAACCTTGTCTTGTCTTCTGAAGATCTGCCAAGTTCCAAGGCCAAAAGTGATAGCTCCAGGTACAAATAACAACCATTTTGACCAGCTTCCTCTCTTTTTTTCTTGAACATTACCTCCTATATAACAACATTAAAAAAAAAAAAAAAACAAAATTTAAAAGATATAAATTAAAATCTGAAAATTTCAAGATAAACCCAGAAAGACATGAACAGATATATATACATATATAAAGACCTTGTTGTTGAAGAGAGGAAGTGGAAGGGTTTTCAGAGATCGGGGAGGAGATGGCAGCGGCTGAGCTACAAAACAAGGAAGATGAAGTGGCAGCCCAATGGTTTGGGAAGAAAGAGATTGAAGAACTTCCGCCACCAGCACGGACCCTTGTCAGGGATTTGGAAATGGAAGCTATTGTTGCCATCTCACATTTGATCTTCGTTGAAAATAGTTATTACTTTTTTTCTTCTTCTTTCTTTAATCTTTGAGAGCCAAGGGTTTATGTTCATTGGATCCAAGGTATGAGGGTGTTAAGATTTTTAATTAATTCGCGAATTTTATTTTATTTATTATTTTTTAAAAATATTTTTAAATGATTATGATTATTAATAAATTTAAATATTATGATTGAGAATTTTGAATATTAATCTAAAGAAAATATATGTATCAAATATATATATAGAGAGAGAGAAAAATAATAATTAAATATTATATGCATTAATTGATTTATAATAATTTTAATTAAAACTTATATAAATAATAATGTGTATTTTTGTATAAAAAAAATGACTTCATATAATTTTAATTTTTCGTAGAGCTAATAAAAAAATTATTAACAACTCGAGTTATGTTTTTATTAAATGTATACATAAATATTATAATTTTATTTTTTTAAATATTATATCAAAAATAAAATATAAAATTTTCATTCTCTATAAATATCAAAAGTGTTCAATTTTATATTCAACTCTTCCATACCACAAAAATTATTATTAATTTGATGAGAAATATTAAAGAGAAAGTTTGTTATGTTATTTCTATCTATTAAATTTTAAGAAAAAATAAAATATAAAATATAAAAATTTATGATTTTATACATAAATACCTATAAATACTTATGAATATTCCTCAAAATAAATATTTATGAATATAAAAAAATTATATCAATACAAATTGTAAATGCTTTCTTTTAAATAAAAAAAACAATTAAAATTAATTATAAATATCAAATTGGTTTAATAATGGAATCATGATGATAGGTTATATATAGATTTAAAACATCCAATTATTGTATTATTGTTTCAAAAAATATAATTAAAGTTCACATTATTTATGTTATCATATGCCATTAATTGATTTAAGATGAAATGAATTCAATTTCTCAATTTGATGATTGTGTAAAATTTAATTTATTTGACTCTAAACCTTGAGATTATGCTATATATTTTGAGTTGCCTAATTGCAAACAAAAATTATGAAGAAATTTGGCCTTTTATTCAATTCTATTGGGTGATTTTAATTGTGGAGTGAGGTAATGCAAATCTCAGTTTCTAAAAAAATTATGAATGGAGTGAATCAAACCTCTAAAAATAATATCACAATCCAACCCATAAATATACTGTTTGGATCCTCAATTTGAGGATTTAAAATTCAATAATTTTTATATTTTTATTATAGCAGAATGAAAAAATAAATAATTGAATGTTAATATAAAAATGAATTTTAATTAAACTTTAACTTAATTTGATTTGAATTGAGTTTTTTAAAATTAAAATGGATAGATTATTTCAAATTTATTTTTTAAAATTTAATTTTAATAAATTTATTTTATAATTGGATTGTCAAATAATCAACATTTTTATAATCGGACCGATTAAAAAACAAATAAAAATAGAAAGTTAAAAGGTCCAATCTCAATTAAACTTATTAAATCAAAAAAACTGATATATATATATATAATTTGATATTTATTATATATATATAATAAAAATAAATATAATATAATTATAGATAAATTAAGAATTTATATAAGACTATATTTTTTATGATGTCAATTTAATCACATCAAACCAAAAGTTATATACATATTAATAAGCTATAAATATTCACTTGATCAAATATTTACTCACGCAATATGGTAACATGTAATAAGATTATGATTTTAACGTTGGATAAAATTGAAAAGAAACTATCAAAATTTTTTTAATTTTTTTAACTCAAAACGATATAGTTTTTTCTTGACAAAAAGTATGTCGTTTTGATTAAAAAAAATTGACCCATCAAAATCGAAAAAATCAATATGATTTGACCAGTTCATCGATTAATCAATCGGTTCATCAATTTTAATTCGATTCTTTAGAGACAGATAAAAAGAGATTGATTGGCTAAATTCTTAATTCGATTTTTAATTTTTCAATTTAATCGATTAATTTAATTCGATTTAAATAACCATACAAATAACTACTAACCGAAATTTTAGAAAGAATCAAACCCATAAGAGATTTTTTTAAAAAAAAATCCAACAATCTCTTATAAACCCAATAAAGAGCGGAGTAAGAAAATCACCCAACTTATTGTTTTTGGGCTGGAGTCCAAAACCTTTGCTTGGGCAAACCGAATCAAAAACCCAAATTTTCTCAAACTAGGGTTTTATCTTTTACAGCAGCCATAGAAAGACCCATTCCCCTTTATATACATAAAGATTGAAGCCCCAGTGTTCTTGTGTCCAGATTTCAGAATAAACATCATTTATGCATCTTTCAACGATTTCTGATCCAATTCAATATACAACTTTTTTATTTCATTACTCAGTTTTTCTAACAAGTGCTTAATCAGTGTTCTTAGGACACTCGTTAGAAAAATTGTGTTTAGATTGTTAAAGATAATAATTTAAGAGAAAGAAGGCAAAGCGTCACTGAATCGCTAATTGTGATAGCGAAATCAGTCCTTTTAGTTGCCGATACTAAAACAGTGAGCATAACATACTTGCAATTTGCCTTTCTATGGCCTTCTTTTTCGCATTTTGATGCTCATTTACATATCTGGTTTTTTTTTTTTTCATTCCTTTAGTTTTTGCTAATAAAATCTATATTAATATTTTGATACTTCATTTTTTTTTTTCTTGTTATTCAAATTAAGACTTATTCTCCGTCCATTATGACTGGCTTTCACTCCGGCGACGGCGACTGGTATTCTAATATCACTCTTCTTCTTCTCAAGAAGAATACTGCTGATGCTAAATGAAGCCTATTTTAATAGGCGATTAATTAATGCTAATGAATAAAAATATTTTAATTACTAAATAGTATAATAGCATATAATATATATATATTTTTTAATTCACAATATATTTTTGTATTTTAATAAGATATTCTTGTTGGTGTTGTACAATTAATAATTTAATACGGTGAGAATTCGAATTTTTAAAATTAAATAATTATAATTTGAAATAAATTATCGAAATTTGAAACGATGAGAATTTAAATTTTTAAAATTAAATCGCTAAAAGGAAAAAAAAATATTAAAATAAAATTATATGAATGTATTTTTATTTTAATATGCAAAGTTAATTTTAACGTTGAATAATTTATTTTTTAAAATTAATAAAATTTCATTTTTAATATCTTAATTGGATCATGTAATTATTTTTTTTATTTTTTTGAAATATTGTTTTTAATGTAATAATAAATTAACCTATATATTTTCACTTGCACTAGCAATTTACAGGAAGAAACAAATGAATAAGACCAAATATTAATGCCAAAATTTGATGATAAAATGGATAATTAATCATTTTAAATAACTGAATCTTTCAAATTTATCATCATTCTTATACTTCATAATTTTACAATTCAATGCAAATTCATAGTGTATTCAATTATTTGAAGGAGTCCCAATGTGTTAACACTAATTTTTAAGCTGAAAATGCTAAGAAAGTCGAAGCTATAAAGAGAGCTATGAAAGCAGAGGATCTCTCAAATTGAGACCATTGTTGCGCCGCTTCACTCTTTTGACTTGGGGTTGAGGAAGAAGAGCCTGTGAACAATGAATAGAAAAGAAGAAGAAAAAAAACTCAGTTTTATTCAATTTATTCTTAACAAAAATAGCCAAAATATGGATTATGGATCAACTATGAAAATTATGCACTCACCATTAGGAGGTGAATGTGTATTGGGAGGTGAAAGTACTGGAGGACTGGATGGTGAAGTTGCTATAGCCATTGAAAGAAAACAAGTAGAGTTAGATAATTAACAATATTTACCTCTAAAAAAAGAAAAGAAAAGAAAAGAAATCACCATTCTTGCAAAGTGAGACATCAGCATTTGCACCACAAGCCATGGCAAGATTCAAAGCATCAACCTCAGTGATATTGAAAGATTGCAAGATGGCAGGATTAGTGATAACACTACACAGGCAATTAGCTTCTTTTGCTACCATTTCTTTCAGAGGCAGACAGCATGTTGCTGGTGCCATTTTGGGTTTGAGCAAATAAGGCTGGCAAGGTATTAATTTTTGCAAACATTCGGGTGATTCTCCAACTTTATTGTTATTTTCAAAATCATCAATGTTTCGACAAAGAACCATAAACACAAATGAAGATAATAATATCAGAAGATTATGAATAAACTTGTTAGAATAATCCATAATGGCTACCCAATCTTCTGTCAAAGAAATTTAGTGTTTTTGCTTCCTTTTTTCTCTAATTTGTGTGTTTAATTTTATTCAAATGAAGATTGTTATATAGTAAAAAATGTAATTGAGCTTCTAATTTTAGAAAATTGAGGTCATGGTATGATCTATTCTTGCAGTATTTCCGATTTGACTGCCTGCCACTGCCACTAATTTTTTTGCAGTTATGTTGTTATTCTTATTCATAACTTTGATTGATAGAATACCACAATTCATCTTTGCTTAGACACCAACTAACTTTGTCTCGTGTTTGAATCGAATTTAACGACCAAACTACAAGTGGACAATGTCTTTCCTTAACACCAAATAATTTTGTCTCGAGTCTGAACTAAATCTAACCACTAACCTACAGGTGAATATATAATGTCTTTCTTTAAGACCAAATAACTCTATTGCGCAAGTTTTTAGCCAATTAGATCAAGACATCATTGGCAGAGTCTTTAATCATTAAATGGGATCGAGTTTTAATAATATCTTTTATTATTTCACCTCTATCATCAAACGCTTATAGACATTTCTCATTTTCAAACCATATTTATGTTAGATTATATGATTAGAGAGTGTTAGAATAAACAATTGATAATTATCGATTTAAAATAAAAGTAATTTTTTTTTAGTTAACAAAAATTTTAATCAATAATCACAACTTCTATTTATTATCAAATTTTATCAATTTATTTTCAAATCAGCAATTGAGTTCAATTATTTCACAATTGCCGAAATATATATTTTTAAATCACAAGCATCTAAGCATCTCCTAATTTTGAACTAATTATTAATTTTTAAATACTCGTTCACTCGATTATTAGATAATCATGCTGGATTAATTAGTTATTTCCCTACCATAAAAAATCCGTCATAAACAGATCAATGAAAAGAAATCAATTTATTTCTAACAATGGATTATAATCAATGTCTGAGTTGAAAGGATTGCAAATAGCAATCTAATAAAAGTTGATACATAATTGCACATGAAACAGATATTAAAGAAGGATTATGAATTTTAACACTCCATTTATCAACAGGAATAAAAGAGATCAAAAATGAATTGAGAAACTAGGAATTCTGCTAACAATATCAAGCAAGCGATTAACTACAGTAACGGAGAATAACAAAGAAAGGGGGAGAAGAAAGTACACTAGGAAAAGGGAGAAGAAACAAAAGAGAAAAAAAAAAAAGCAAAATAGTTTACAAAATGATTACAAATTCCTCCAGAAGAGGGGAGTGGATTTTAGGTTTTTGGCAGCATCATTTTCTATGCTCAGCTGTAGAGAAGTCTCACATACATGATCCCAGGGAGTAAGCGTCAAATCCGAACTCGCCATCCATTAGCATCGTTTCATTTTGCTCCTGCTTCAAATTCAGTTACAAATGTCAAAGAATGCTCAAGAGGTTCAAACAAGCTAGAAAGAGGAATATAAGAAGCTACTCTACTGTTGGATCCAAGGAGAACATTAGCAATAAAAGTATGAAGATACATTTTAGACATGTATTCTAATTAAGGATTTTAACCACGATATAACTTAGCCATCGTCAAGACTATTGCTTAATTTTGCATTTGATCATCAATCATAAAACTTGCAAAATATTTCATTTTTTACAATCCAAGCCCTCGGTATCATAACTTCTGAACTATTTAGTACTTAAATTTAATGGCTCGGACCTCAGAGTATAAAGAGACTACTACAGTGTGAAGACTGCAAAAATAGACCAGCTATACTTCAGAGCTTTAGCTTAGTGGTGCTAAAGCTGTCTTCAAAGCTATGAGGTCTTGAGTTTGAGCCTCAATTGGAAATGAATTAACCCAAAAAAAAAAAAAAAACAAGATAAGCTTTTCTTTATTGTTTTTAACACGTAATTTAGTCACCAAAATTCAAGAACTCTGATGTGATTTATTCTTTAGTTTTGTCTATTCATAATAAATATTGTCTTATTTCTGGTCAAGACCCTCTGAAACCTGAAGCTTTACAATTACAATAGTGTCAGCTAACTTCCAAAATACTATTCCTGGTGAAAAATAAAACATGGTAGCTAGTGGAAATATAGTACTAATGTCAACTCAAATATTAAATCTTTTCAACATTAATTTTCTGTTTGATTTGTTTAAATCATGTGCATTCCCATTAATAGTCCTAATTTATACTCTGTTTTAAACCTAAAAAGTTCATAAGTAATCCTAATCTTTCATCTATTACTTTTGCTTCTTGAGCATAAAAGATGGTTTTACACAAATGAACTCTACATTGCTGCATAAGTTAATGCAATTGTTGGCTATTACACATCTTTATTAATGTCTACTTGATTACACAATATGGTTATGTTGCATAACTTACATGATCAATGCTTCTTGCTGGCTCTTTGTTCTTGATGCATTGTGCATTAGATGAGAAATCAAATAGCAATCCAAAAAAAAGGTTTACCCATCTAACACACAATGCATCAAGAACTAAGTGCCAATTTCAACAATTTAAAGGCTATTTTTGTTGTTCAATCCATATAATATTCAAAAACCAATTTAAATATTCAACAGCCAATTTGAACTTATAATTAGGAACGCATTCCAGAAATGTAAATGTCAAGGCAAAGCAAAACATGTGATCATACCCGTTTGATCATTGCATTCATTATATCATCCAAGGACTCGTAGTTATTCTGAGGGAAACCATTCTGGGACTTTGTTTGCTCCAAAAGATAGTCCTCATTTGACGTCACTTTTGGGTCCAAGGCTGACTTTTCAACTGCAGCATGCTGGAAAATGGATGGGGTAACATTGTTTAACTGGCCAATCAAAGACGCATCAAACTTTTTTCTTTGGTCCATGCTCCGGCTAAATGAACCCACAAGACCATTGCCTGAAACCAGAGGGTTCATGGTGTTGAATGAGTTATTTAGGTTGGGGTGACAGCCCTGGCTATGTTCTTCCCACCGCTGCCTTGAATTGTAACTTATATCGTGAACAACATTACCAATCAAGCCTGTTTGTCTTTGCATATCTACTCTAGAATCCAAAGGAGTTGCAAGCACACTGGAAGAAGAAAAATCATTTGGGCTGTTACCAATTTGAGAACTGGTGGATGACATATTGTCTCTCAAGTTACAAGTGGATAATGGAACATGACTGAATGGTTCACTCAACGGCAAAGAATTTGTTGGAAATTTGGATAACTGAACTGCACCCTGCCAGTTTTCATTACATCTACTATGATCCAGAAAATCTGAAGAACCATGAACACCAACATCAAAAGATTCCTGATTCAATGAAGGCACACTAAGAGAAGACTGATTTCCAAATGCTCCCCTGCTCTGACTTTGTTGT
Source organism: Aleurites moluccanus (assembly GCA_948193065.1). NCBI lineage: Eukaryota > Viridiplantae > Streptophyta > Magnoliopsida > Malpighiales > Euphorbiaceae > Aleurites > Aleurites moluccanus. Next base: position 31,640 of record CANXYC010202629.1, on the reverse strand, counting down.
GGGTTGACTTGTAGCATTAGGGGTTTGCTTGAGGAACTGGAAACAGCATTGCTCAAGCCACCAATACTCACTCTGCCATCTGAAAAGCTAGTAGCTAGTGTAAAGCCTGAAGCATCACCATTGCGATTAAACTCTCCAATGTGGGTATTAGATTTTCCCTGCAGCTGATTGGGCTCCATTGATGATGGAACACCTTGAAACAAATTTGCACCTTGGCTTGAAGGCAAAAGAGCTGGTTGAAGCTTTCCAAGGGTATTAAAAGAATTACTGAGAGTTGGGGAATGACCTGACTGGATAAGACCAGAAGAAGCTATGCCCCGCAAGGTTAAACCAGCAGGGGAATTTAATCTACCAATCATACCCGCTGGACGATATGAGGATATAGATGTGCTTGAAAGCCTTCCAGGTCCACTGAAAGTACGAAAGTCTCCAAATCCATCCAACGACCCCATGCTCAAGTAAGAGGAATCTTTAGCCCCAAAAGCAGCTACCATATTGGCTTGCTGGGATGCTGCATTACTGATTCTTTTAAGGTAAAGCCTATATTTCTGTAACAAAATGTAAGCAATAAGCTTTCAAAACATCACGGATCATCATAATTCATTGGTCACATCTACTCAGATTGTCACACATACAATACAACCAGGTTAGTTATTACCTACTATAATACACAGTGGGGCTCATATTGATTCTTCCCTAACTAGGTTCAATATTCAATTTTTTGCAATATCCTTGAAGATCATGCCGAATTTTTTAAAATACTGAAACCCACATGGTTAACTCCATGTACAACCAAATTTGATGTCATTCCAGGGCCAAATAATTATTAACTCCAGAATTAACAATCATATACATGACGTTACTGAATTTTTATGGGAAATGAAATAAGAAAATAGGAAAAATTAGAACCTGCAGATGGCTTGCCACATTTTCCCTTGTAAGCCCTTCAACATTCATCAGGTCAAGAATTTTCTTTGGAACAGCCTCTGCAATTGATTCATGTAAACTTTAAGGAATAAAAAAAAACTAGGAATGGTGTTATTGTTATACAAATGTAAAACATCACTCTTATGCAGAGGAACTTACTATCAAGACCCAATTGATTAACAGCTGCAACAAACTTCCTATGTAGCTCCACAGACCAAACAACCCGGGGCTTCTTCTGAGTCCCAGGCTCCTCATTCTCATTTAAATCTTCAACATCTTCATCCTCATCTTCATCTTGGTCCTTTCGTTTCCGACTTACTTTTCCATGTTGATCTGCAGTACCACTTGATGACAATCCTGCTCCATCACAAGGCTTTTCTTGATTTGGAGACCTGTTTTGGTCCTTCGGTTGTAATTTTTTTCTTCTGATCACATGTTGCCATATGTTCTTGAGTTCCTCAATTCTCACAGGCTTTAGCAAGTAGTCAACAGCACCATGTGTAACCCCCTTATACACAAGCTCCCGATCACTATGTGCTGATAACACTGTAACAAAATCCATAGGCAACAAGTATGTTTAGAACTAATCCATCCATCGATTTCAAAGAAATTTCATTTGGTCATTAAGTAGAAAACTATGGAGTAATCATGATGTATAAAGTTGCTTGAATTTTGAACAAAAATAGGCATTACAAGAAATCCCAAGAAAAATCACCTACTCTTAATTAAAATTCTTTACCATTTTATAGCAATAATCATAAATTACGAACATTCACTATCACAAAGAATGAGGGTCCATGCTTACTGATGACAGGTAGGTCCATTTCAAGCCCCACAAGCTCAAGGAGCTTAAAGCCATCCATGTCAGGCATGTTAACATCACTAATAACCAGGTCATACTTGTTTCTGTTCTCTCTAAGCATGTTCAGAGCTGTAATTGCTTGATTGGTGGCCGTAACTGCAAAAATCATTAATGACAGTTAAGAAAAGAAACCAAACTCGAAAGAACGTAAATGTACATAGTCACAACTCAAAACCCATATATTGTAATTATTAGATCAATTTTCTACGTACACATGACCCATAAAAACACAATAACGGGAGATAAGAAGAATAGATTCTAATTGCTAGCAAGAGCAAAACTCGGATAAATCTATAAAACTATAAAAATTAAACTTAAATTGAAAATTTCCTAATAATAGTAAGAGAATTGAAAGAACCCAAAAATCAAAAGACACAAATTAAAACTTGAATCAACAGAAGCGTTGAATTACAAATACAAACAAATAAAACAGAGCACCTTGGCAGAGAATTTAGTATTATACTCCAAACCGCACCCCAAAAGCACACACATATACAGAGTTGGGTTAAAATCATATCAAACAAAAAGAATTGAAAAACAAACGAGCCCCATTAGAATACCAAACAAAACCCAAATTCAAAAAATGGCAATAATAGAAGAAACATAGAAGAAAACATAAATATACCATGATATTGGCATTTCCGAAGCAGAGTCTCTAAAACTTTAAGGCAAATTGGGTCATCATCCACAGCTAGAATACGCATACCCACTGGAAACTTATCTTCATTGACTAAATCACTCCTTTTATCCTCAAAAGTCATTGTAAATTAAACAACTCAAAACACCCAGATAAGAAAACGAAACAGGGAACACAAAAAACAGAGATCAAGAACCAAAAATAAGAACTTTCACAAAAGTAAAGATTTTCCAAAATTTTGAAATTGAGACTTATATTATTGAACCTTTCTAATTAAACCCAGATAACAAAAAAGAAAGATTCAATGGGAGTTGATAAAAAAGAAGAAACAGATAAAACAAATAGAGAGAGAGAGAGAGAGAGAGAGAGAGGGAATGGAAGCAAGTAAAAAAAAAAAAGCTGTACAAATGGGACAATGATAGTAATGGCCAGAGGAAGAGAGTGAGAGGTTTCAACTTTCAACTCCAACAAAATAGAAATCTATTAGTTTTTTTTTTTTTTTAAGCACACACAATACACAAAAACTTTCTTTATCTCTCTACACTCTGTATTTGTCTTTAGCTTTTCCTTTTCCTTCTCCCTAAACAGAAAACAAAAGCTTTTTACTTTTTCTCACATTTGTTTATGGTTTATATATGATAATGGACTTTCTCTCTCTCAACTTTTTGTTATTATTTTTTATTTTTTTAAGGTAATCTTTTTCTGTCTCCATATCAAACCAGTAGACCCTCTTCAAGAAATGCTAATATGGATATGATGTGCATAGTTTGTAAACAGATTCACCAATCTGGACCGTTCACTTTTAAGAACTGTGGGGCCTCTTCACAAATCTTACTTAATATCAAAAGCTACTAAAAATTATAAAATTTATTAAAATTCATAAAATTAAATATTTTATTTCATAAATATATATAATTTTACTTGTTTCGAGTAAAAATAAAATTTATGAATTTTAATAATATTTTTATAATAAAAAAAATTATAAAATTTTTCGTTTATTAAAATGATAGATTTTTTAAAATTTTACTTTTTATATAAAATTTTAAAAACTATCAAAATTAAAAAATTATAATAAATAATAAATTTTAATTATTTTTTTTACTAATCAAACAATCTATTTTAATAAAATTCATAAAATTTTAAAATTTTTTATCCAAATTTGATGAATGAGTCAAAGAGGTTTTTAGTGGAATATCTTAAGGTGGTGCCCACAAAAATTTGTCTATTCATCATAATAGTTCCCATAACATTAGTGTGCTTTGGATGTAAAATATTGTACGGTGATTAAAGGGGTCTCAATTGTGGGATGGATAGTGATCGGTCTCTCTGAGATTTATATAGTAAAAAAATTAAATATTTAATATTAATATGGTAAAAAGTTAGGCTGATATAATAATAGGCTATTATGGTCAACTGATTGTAAAAAAATTTTAAAAATGGGATAAATTGAGAATCTTGTAATTATTTATGTCTTTAAATGCTAATGATATTCTGATTTTCTATAATTAGAAATTAATTACATTTTTCCATTAAGAATTCATTTGATTGATTTGAAATAAACCCGTGATTAGATGTTGTTGATGATAGTGTTATATTAGGTAATAATAATGGGTTATGGACAATTTAGCCTTCAATATTTCTTTTCATTTGGTCATTAGAATAAGGGCAGATTAGTCCTTTTAATTAATTTAAAGGCTCCTAAGCATTAAATTCAAAATCCAAATTTTTGCACTAAAAGAAGTAGTTATGTGTGAAAAATAAGAAACTTCTTTAAGTTATAATTAAAAAAATGCAACATTTTTATTATTATTAATCTTTTTAACGAGTAATTTAATGACATTGGTTAAAAAATAAAAATTTAAATAATATTAAATTTTTATTTTTTCTCATTTAATTTATTTATATTAATTTAAAATAAATATTTTATACTATATTTTATCTTAAATAATCATTCTTATTAATTTAAAATAATTATTTTATAATTATATTTTATCTTAAATAATCATTTTCAGTGAGGTGAAAAATTGTATTATTATTATTATTATTATTATTGTTAGATAATGTAGGCATGCAACTCAAATTAAAGAGGAAAAACACATGCCCAATTATGTTTCTTTCATATAGTTGCCCATGTGGAAAATGGGCAACCCCTAGGTTTCCCCTAATTGTCATTCTAATTTTTTTTAATAATGGGATAATTATAGATTATTATAGTATATACTATTTTTTTATCATTTCACACTAACAAGAGGCATAAATCAATTAATTATTCATATTGATTTACACCTTTATATTTTTATATTATTATTATTGTTACTCTTAATTAGTGTGTAATAATCAAATTAAGAAATGGTGAAAGTGATACATTACAACTTGAACTCACTACAAATTGCATATATATATATATTTTTTTATCATGTCTTTGCTAAAAGGGTTTTGAGTAAAGGTTTACCCAACTATGTCATAAAAAAGGTTTAATCCAAATGGATTAAGACCTACTACAATTATACCCCATATCTATTTTTATGTAAATCTTGAAGCTAGTAAAGCTTTTAATTTATTGGTAAGATGATTTAAATTAATTCTACATTTTATTGATTAAGATTTAAATCATGACAATATAGCATAAAATAAATAATTTTTTTATAATTTCTTATTTTCATATGATTTGTTTGTATGTAATCAAATTAAAAATATCAATTAATTTTTTTGGCATTTAAAATTATTTAAATAGCAGGAAATTATCAGATTTTGAATTTTTAACTTTTTTAATTTATATATATCTAAATTTTATTTGTTGTAGATAAAAGAGACTACCAATACTAATTATCATTTTATATGTGCATCGAAGCATATTCAATTTCATTGAACAATGGCCTGAATAATTTATATCCCTAAATCCTTTTTAATTGCTTCCATAGTTTTATAACTCTAAGTGAGTTTTTAGTAGGGCTAAATATTCAATAGGTTTAGTTTGAATCAAATTGAAATTTAGAAAAATTAAATTAATTCAACTAAAATTTTAAAAAATGAATCAAATTAAATTTTAAATTAAATTAAACAAAATCAAATCAATATTTTTATAAAATTAACTGAACCAAAATTAACCGATATATTTATATTTGATTATTCAATTTTTTCGATTTTTTTCAATAAGGTATATATACATAATTTGGTCGGTTTTATTATTTTAAATTTTTAAAAAATAAACTGAATTGAACATATCAAAATTTATAAAAAATAAACCGAATTGACCAAAATTTAAATCAAACTTAATCCATTATTCAGTTAGATTTTCGGTTAGTCCGATTTTTTCTTTCCCTCTAATATTTAGTAAATTTTTTTGATATAACTATTAATTTTTTTATTTCTAATAACTCATTAAATTTATTTTTTAATTATTATTAGTTATTAAGTGACTGTTAAGCAGTCAAATAACTATTATTTATAAAATATGAGTTTTTTTAAATGATTTATATTTATTTAAATAAAAATATTAAATTATCTTTTTAATAATATTTAAATAAAAATAAAAATAAAAATTTATTTTTTAATTTTAATTAATATTTAGATTTAAGCTCAAGACATTTCAGTTTCGAAAATAACTCTAATACCACTAAATTAAAAGCTATTTATAACCAATGGGTTTGTTGAATCTTCTTAGCAAATTTGAGCTTTGTTTTGTTTTTTTTTTTTCTCATGGGTTAGAGCTTAAAAATCAATTGGGAGCAATTCCTACTCCTTTTTTTTTTTTTTTAGGTTGTAACTCATCAATAAACTAAATAAAAGTTTCATGAATTAATTTACCCATTTATAATCCCACCTCTATTGAGATTCATACTTGAGATTTTATATTATAATATCAAATTTGTTATTGTTCGAATTAGGACTGCAAATAGTCAGAGATAAACTAAATTTTGATTGGATCGTTCTCCATTTATATATTTAATAAGTTTTAAATCGAAATTTGAATTTAATTCATTTATTAAACTAGTTGTGAACTCACATTTTTCTTGAAAATATTTATGTTGTAGAAAATAAAAAATATATATATATAAAAATAAAATTATTGTTTACTTCTTGCAAACAATCATTTTACTGGAATTATAAACTAATATATTTATTATCATTTCTAGTAATGATTGACATTTAAACTTGAAGTATCAAATATTAGGATATGTTTGCAAAGCTTAAAATTAGAATTAGTATTAAAATTAAAGGACTCAATTTTAAATTTAATATTTGACAGCTATCTAAAATTAAAATTAAAATTTTATTTTCGATTTTATAAAATTGTAATATAACTAGAAAATCAAATTCATAATTTTATTTTCAAGCTATAATAATTATAATTTCACAACCACTACTGTTATCTCCTCTTCCACTCTATCATTATTACTATTGGCAATGATAGATGATCACTATCTCTATCATCAGTAGTTTATAGTCATCACTATTATTATAATAACTTGCCAAATCACCATCTCTATTATTATTGTCGACGGTTCACCATCACCATTAATAATTTATTATTATCAGCATTATCACCAATGATGGTCGTTCATCGTCACTTTTATCATAGCTAATTTTTATTTAATTTTAATTTTTTTTAAAATAAATGTTAGATTTATAATTTTAACATAATTTTAATTTTAAAAAAATTTCAATTCAAATTTAAAATTTCAATTTCAATTTCAAATTTTTGTCCTAATTAACCCTTAGACAAATTGTTCTTCAATTGAAACGATTACCATCCAAATTAAGCACAAAATTAAATTATATAAATTTATTAATATAATTATTTAAAATTAAAATATTTTATTTAAAAAAAAATGGAAGAAATATGAAAATCTAACTGAATAAGGTCCAGCTTTGGCCATAAGAGTGAACCTTATTAAAGTAATAAAAGTACACATCTCATGTTGTTGCAGACTTGCAGTTGCACTGCACATGCTCCAGATGCAACACGTTTCGTTCTCTCATTCGTTCTTATTCTTTAAATTTGGGACCCACTCCAGATTCCAAAACCCAGAAAGAAAGAAATGCAGCCTTTGTTTATAACGAATTAACTACACGTCGGTCGCAGGATATCAGAGACAAAGGACATTTCGGGAATTGTATCCCACTCTCTGTGGACTGCGGGGACCACACTTAAAATTTTATCTTCTTTGACGTTGTTAATGCTGCCGCGTACTACCTGATTATATCACAAAATTATTATTATTGGATCACGATTACCTTATTAGTAATTATTAATTTAAAATAAAAATATTTTTTTTATTAATAAAATTTTTAATTAATAACCATAATTTTTATCTATTATTTAATTTTATCGATTTGAAAAAAATAAATAAATAATTGATATTATTCAAATATTTAATAATTTTTTATTTATTAATATGTGTATTTTTAAACAGTAATTAAATTTTATAGTTAGGCATCTATATACCCCTTAATTTAATCATTGCCCAATCTTAAATCTCAATTTATAAAAAAAATTATAATATACTTACATTATATTTTTTAAATTTTAATATTTTAAAATCATACATAATTTATTTTTAATCGATTCATAATTTATTTTTAATCGATTAGAATATTCTCGTATTAATTTATAAATTAATAAAAATTAAATCTTTTCTCAAATTAATTTAAAGACAAATCTTTTATATTTTTATAAATTATCTTTTAAATTCAAGATTTCATAAATTGAAATCCCATAAAAATAAAATAAACTTTATTGTTAGTAAGAACTAAAATCCCATAAAAATAAAATAAACTTCATTGTTAGTAAGAACTAATATTTTGAGATTAAGGCTAATTTCATAATATAAAAGCCTAAAAGCTCATTTATATTAAAATTTTTGAATGTACTTATGTATAGATTTGATTGAGAAATATTGATGTGAACAATTTTATAATTTCCTCTTATACAAAATTATAGGTGAAGATAGTATTCATATAATAAGGATTATATAAAAATCAAAAAAGTGAAAACAAAAGGCTCATGCATAATTCAATTACCTTCATTGTAATTGTTATTACTTATATGTTATGGATTTAAAATTATAAGTGAAAATATAAGATACTATTCAAAGAAAAAAATTGCAAATATATTTAGTAATTAAGGAAAGAGAGAGAGAGAGACAATTTTTCACATTTTCCAAAACCTTTCAAAGGATATAAAGAAGTGATTTCATTTCATAGTTTATGAAGTGTTAAAAGAAGGACTTGACACAGCATGGTCTCCTTAAAGTGCATAAAAAAACATTTTTTTTTTTTTTTATTATTAAATATATAAGCTTGCTTGCCAGGCATCTCCAAGACTCCAACACAGATTTACATGGGATGATGATTTAATAATATTGGTAATCAAATAAGTATTTGAATAGAGAAGTAAGCGCATAATGAATAATATTCAATCTTTTATTGGATCAACACTAGTAGATATTAAATTTATGGTAAATTTTTACTATGAAAAAAAATGAAATAATTAAAATTGTTAATTGTACTAAAATACCCTTAACTAATATGTTTTAATAGGTTTGCCATCAATTCTAAAAAGGGACAAGAATCAATCAATGCAATGCACAAATTATCTTATTTTCTTGTCCCTTTGTTTTAAATTTTAATAGGTGTTTGATAAAAAAAAATTTTATGCATCGGTTAATTTTTTTATTCTCAACAGTTATATTATATTTATTTAATTATTAATAATTATTAATTGTTATGTAATTATTAGGTAATTAAAAAATAATTATTTATAAAAATTTTAATTTAAAATTTTTTCTAAAAAAAATCAACTTTTATAAATAAAAAAAATTAAATTATCATTTAAAAATAATATTTAAATAAAAAAATAAATATTAATATTTATCATTTATAGTCACTAAACATATTAATAGCTAATAACTAATAATAATTTTTTCGAATACTTAAAACAATCAGCTATTAAATAACAACTATCAGCTATCAATTACTAGCCACCGACTAATAACCACTTCAAAAGTTGCTCACAAAATTTGATATTAATGAGCAGATAAATTTGCGTCATTTATAATATGATAGAGATAAATGTTGGTAAATTCCTCTCAAATCCATCTACATATCCAGTTATATATTTTATATTATATATATTATTTTAATACACATAAATATATATTATATTTTTAAAATTCATTTTTTCATATATTATTTATATAATAATTATATATATTTTAAGTAAAATATACATAATGATATATTATATATATATATTTATGTAAATATATTATATATATATTTTTATAAATATATATATATTTTTTTACTCTTAAGAAATAAACGAATATGCATATTTCACCCTGCCCTGTCTCACTATAAGATGGGTGGGATGTAGGTAATGTCAAAATCCGTCTCATATTCTATCCGTGGCCTTTTTTTTTATTTTGTTGACAATTAAAAAAGAAATTCAAGTTAAAGAATTTAAAGAATTAACCCTAAATTTGATTTTTAGTGTTAACATTAAAATAAAATAAAACAAAATTTATTGATTGATTTTCATGTCATAATATATTGGATGTAGTAACAATTGAATTTCATGTTGATTAGGAGTAAAAAAAGGTTAAAATTTTATTAATTCAATATACATTTTCTCTTTGATGGTTCTTTGAAAAAAAAATGTAAACCGCATGAGATTTAAGGAAATGATAAACATAATAGTTAATAATTTAGTAATTAAGTATTTACTTTTTAGCATATCATGTCAGAGAATCACAATATAATTTTTTTTTCCATAAAAAAATTATATCAACAATTAAGGATTTGAATTTCTTGGACTAAAAGGAACCATTAATTACCTTAACCATCTCCTAGTGATGCTTGCATTGGATAGGTCTCAAGTTTCCAACTTTGAGTTCATGATTTTTTGGGTGCAATATTGACTGGTAAAGTAAACATTTTATAAGCAATGAATCTTTAGTCTTTTCTAAATTATAAGCAATAGAATTCGAATTATATGTAGTATTTTCTATTAAGGGTGAAAGTCAAATTGATAAAATCGATTATATAAAATTAAAATTGATAGTTTAACTATAATGATAATTTGATTTAATTTGATAATAACTTTTCAAATCGATTAAACTGAATCGACCCCTCCTTTTTATTAAAGAATCTTGCAAAGAATGGATTCTTCTTGTTTAATCAAACAAGGAAGAACATTAATGAAGGAAAACTTTTAAATTTTTAAATCCTTAATTAAGTCAATGCCATCTATGTAATATATATATATATATAACTCACATGTTTGATTGATTAAATAAAACAATTTCTTAATGTTTAATTATTGTTTTTAAGTTGGATGCAAGTAATTTCTCCTTCACAATTGACAACCAGTTGCCAGCCAAATAACTTCATTAGCAACTAGCTAGTTGGAATTTTAATGCATGTGATATAGCAAGGACTAGAAGTTCTTTTTAAAGCAAAAAAAAAAAAAAAAAATTCCTTACATCTTGTACCACTAAATTCATGTACTTGCATCAAATGGATGTGAACAAATTCATTTCATTTACAGTTTGAATTTAACTAATAAAATTCATTTATAAATCACTACTCATAGTTGGCATTCTAATTACCAATTAAATTTAAAATTTAATTTGCAAAGTCAACTTATTTTATATCCAAATATATTTGTAACTTTACTAATTTAGAATGTATTTGAAAATTATTACTAAATTTAAAAATATTTTTTTCAAAAATTACCAATTGAATTAATAAGATAAAATTTTAAATATATTTTTGTTTATACTTTTTATAAATTTACAAATTAATTTCATAAAATTTTATCAATATAACATGAAATTTCTATGTTTTAAACTCATTAGTACATATCTTAAGAATCATCCAAAAAAGCCTCAGGAAAAGGAAAGAGTGCAATTGCAGGTGAAGTGGTTATAGGTCATGGCTACACCCAAGAAGAAATGAATAGAAGTGACAGCAATAATTTTGGTTAAAGGTAACATGCATAGTCAGGGAATATGAAAGGTTAGGTAATTTGTAGCTGAAGTCTATTGGATAGGAATGGTTTAGGATGAATTTCATTCCAGCTCATATGGTTTAACAATAAAAAATATTCATCATCGAATATATCTGTTTATATATTTTTTATTTTTTTAAATATATATATATATTTTTATATTTTTTTAAATATTTATATAATATAATTTATATTTCACATAAAAATAATTATTAATTAAAAAAATATATAAATAAAATATTACAAAATAAAATATATATAATATATATAATCGAGTCGAATTTAATAATCAAACTTGATACAGTTATAAAATAAGAAGTCCATCCGTTTTATTTACTCGATTGAATATTACCCATCTCATTCAAGTATGATCTTACAAATTGGATCAAAATCGTCATCCTTATTATTGAGGAATCAAATTAAATAAGAAACCATTTTTAATCTAATTGATATATATATATATATATATATATATATATATACATTTTTTGTGGTTTTACACTTTTTATAATTTGGAATTACAATTTTTTTTAATAAAATAATATATGTAGTTTGCATCATTAATAATTTGGATCTATAATTTTAATGTTGTTAGTGTTTGTTGACGTGCCATTTTACGTAAGTATCATATCAACATTAATTAATATTATTAACATGTTAGACCCTAAATTACTAAGAATGTAAACTACATATTCTATTTATATATATATATATATAAAAACTCTGACAAATCTTAAAATGTAAAAGATGAAATTACATAATATTTTTTTATATATATTTTTTGTAGGTTAAATTTTAAGTGTTAATATATAAAGAAAATTGCACTTAAAAATTTTGATAAATTTTAAATATGAACAAGTCTAATATATATAGGAAACTAAGTAACCTCTTTGTTATTAATTAGTTATAGCAATAGAGATTGTTGGTAAATATTTTCTTTCTCTAAGCATCATATTGGAATTCAGTAAAGACAAAAGCAAGAAATTGATTGAAAATATAGTGATATAAGCATTTTATTGATTGCTTTCTCATTTCTCAACAGATAAAAAGACAAAGGCCCCAATTGAAAGAAATATTCTTTTCCTTGATATGATACTTGAAGTGGTCAACATTTATATAGATTAGGTAAGTTGAAAGCACTTAAGGTAAGGTCTAAATTCAACTCAACCCTTTAAAAGCATACCATTCATCTAATTTCTTCTTTTGTGGTCCAGCCCATCTTAAATAAAAATTATAATAAATTATGTAAGGGACTTTTATAAAAATATGGAAGAAAAATTTTTATTTTTACTGTTGTAAAAATATTTTTTCAAAAATATTATATATTTAAAAATATTTTTTTAAAAATATAATATATACCAAACATATATTATAAATATATAAAATATTTATCAAATATATCAAATATATACTAACATATATACCAAAAAACAGTAAAAGAAAAAGAAAAAAATAAAAAAAATAAAAATAAAATTATATTTGTGTAATTTTTTTTATCATTTAATGGAATATTATATATAATATAATAAAATTATTTTTGTTAGAAGTATAAATAAAAAATCATGTAATATAATTATAATAATTACTTTTTTTATATTATTGAATAAAATATTAATTTTTTATACTATACTTAATTTAATTTAATTAATTAATTATATTGAAAGTAGCATGATAAAAGAAATGGTAAGAATTGATTGGGTGAGCTGTATTTTATTAATTTTAAGTTAAAGAATTGTGCTTTTAAGTTCATTACAGCTTACCAGAATATTTGAGGATTTTAAATTAATTAAATTAATTAATTAAGAATGATGATAGAAACAGGAACTTCAAAAACTATGACATGTGAGACACCTATCTTACAATAGTATAGAAAAATTAAAAGCAAGTAATGCTGTTAGTGAAATGGTAAGAGTTGGTTTCTTTTAAATAAAATTTTGAGTTTGAATAAAAAAATAATTATAAAATTATTTTTTATGATATAATTTTTAATATTAAATTATGATAAAAAATTTAAAAATATAATTGATATCAAACAAGCCTTTTCTTTTATCTTTAATTGTGATTAATGTTGCAATCTTCTGAATGAAAAAACAATCATAAGATTCAAGCTTTTGTTAATGTCACCCTCAAGGTTATCTTAACCTAATATTCACTGAAATTTTCTAAATTTTGGTTGATGAAAGTTGATAAATTGATTGTTGTTTCATGATTCAAGGCCCCAAAAAGAAAAATCTTTTGGACCCACCAAGCCCTAGTATTAGTATTACTATTAACATTTACTTTGGAAGAGTTGGTATATACAAACACTCAAACACAGCCTTATATTAATATAAAGCCTCTCTTTTAAATAGTAATGCTTTATAGCAAATTAACAATTTGAATATAAGGTTGGTTTTGTGTCCCCACAACCACTCAACATTTCTAGCAAAGCCTCTAAGGCTTTCTCTTGTCATAGAAGAGGAATATTTGAAAAATAAATTAACTTTTGTTAATTAATTACATGTTTCAACCATAGGAACATATATAACATAAAACCTTAAAAATAACAAAAAGAAAGTATCCACTTTTAATTAAGTAATGGGAACAAAACAAAATTTTGGTAGAAGGGGAAATTAGAAAGGGTAAATTATTATTGATTTGATACAATTAGTAATTTAATTTTTATTATTTTAAAATTAATATTTTTATCTAATTTTAATAAAAAGTGATAAAATTTGAGGAATTAAAATATTTTATAAAATAATTCGACGGATCAAAATACATTATATTTTAATATTTTAGATATGAAAATATTATATAAACTAAAATATCAAAGATTAATATATAATAAAAAATTTATAATGCTGCAAACAAAGATTAAAGTGTTAACCATTAACAAATTTTAAAGATTAAAAAATATTAATTTTGAAATAATATGGATTGAAGTGTTAATTGTGTTAAATTTTTCAAAAAAGGCCTTAAATCAATCCCCACTCACTTTTTAAAGTTGACAATGAAAGCAGTTTCAATCAAACTTTACTTAAGTGGATGTGCTCTCAATCATTTTCTTAATCAAATTGCTATAATGTCAAGCTTCCTAGGAAAATATTTTGCTCCTCTTTGTTTGGAAAATTTTAGTATAGTGCAAAAGTATTATGGCCAATGTGGATTCCATCATGCTAGTAAATAAATATATATTAATAATGATTATAAGTCTGTAATAGCATAAAGTTTGGAGGTGATTTTAGTGAATCTGAATCATTTTAGTTATTATTAATTTATATTAAAAATTTTATTTAAATTATTTAAACTTAATTTTTATAAAAAAAATATTTTCGTTAAATTTAATTTTTATAAAAAAATATATTCGATCCATTTAAATCCAACTTTTTACATAAAAAAAAATTTCTCGACTCATTCATATCCAATTTTTTATATAAATTATTTTTTAACTCATTCAAAATTAATTTTATCACTTTGTCTCTGATATTATGTATCTTATAATATGTTTCATTTTTCCATCCTTTTATAATAGTCAATTATTATATTTTACTCAAATTAAAATTTAAATTTGAAATATTTCAACTATACAAATAACTTTGATATTATTAAATTAAAAACCAATCAATCAAATAAATAAATAAATAAATAATATGAAATAAAATAAATGTTTATTTTATTATATTTTGAGTGCTAATTGATAATATGCCTCTAAATTTTTTAAGACAACAAAGCTTCACGGAATTTTTATAAGCAGAAAAATATTAATTTTGCTTAGTTGGTAGTTTAATAATCACAACTAGCTATAGCTTCTTCTTCTTCTTTTCTTTTTTTTTTTTTTTTAAAAAAGAATTGGTTAAATATTTTATTATCTTATGTCTTTGATTTAATAAGGTTACAGATAGACAATAGCCCCATTTCATGTTATTTAAAATCATATATATATATATATATATTTTAAAGCATGGTTTTCTGGAACTTTCAAATAGTTAAATACATTATACATTTGTGGTCCATTCTTATTATAATATTATCTTTTAAATAAATAGATTTCATTTCTCTAATCTGTTTGAAAATTTAGATTTCTTAAAAAATTAATTTTATTAATTTTTATATCTGAAATAAATGTAAAATTCAACTATTTAGAGTAAAAAAATATATTTTAAATTAAAAAAAAATTATATTATTTCGCAAAAATTTAATTTAATTAAAATTTAATTACATAAATATATATCATAATTTTTCAAAATTTTAATATTATTAATTATTATTAAATAAATATATAAGTAATTAAGAAAATAAAATAAATTGAATTCTTTATTTATATACATAATGCTTAGAATAATTTTAACATAAAAGTTGAATTGAATTTTTTTAAATGAGTTTTTCCAAATAAAAATTAACAATTCACTAGTTTTAAGTATTTAGGAATGCAACTCGATTAGAAATTTGTTACTTTTAGTTAATTTTTTTCTAAAAATTAATTACAACCATAAAACCCATTTTTCATATCATGATCTTCTTGTGATTAACTCGATTTAGATTTTCGACGATATATTATATCAACTTGTAGATTTCAAATAGTTTCAAGTTTTTGATGTGAGTTTATAAATTTTTAATAACTTTAAGTCTTCTAAATAGCTTCAAATTTTCTAATGTTTCTAACAACTTCAAGATTATCTTTTCTTAAATTTCTTTGAATGATATGCCTTATAGAAAATGGTCTTGAATAATAATATATCTCACTTAGATGTTTTTATGTGTAGAAATTTTTATATAATATATCTCATTGATAGATGATAAATAATAATGTCTCATTAAGAGATAATTTAAAAATTCACCTCATTTGAAGAATTCTTTAAATAATATCTCACTAATAAAAGTCTTAAATAATATGTTTTGTTAGTAGAGAATTTTAGAAATCGACCTCATATGAGGGTCTTCAAATAATGTACATTACCTATAAATGTCTTATATAATAATATATCTTATTGATGGAAGACTTTAGAAATTCTCTTCTCCTAGAGTTTTTCAAATAATATTTTAAATAATAATATATCCCATCGATAAAAGATTTTATAAATTTATCTTATTTGAGAACTTTCAAATTATTTATATCGTCAAGAGAGATTTTAAATTATAATATGTCACGTTGATAAAAAATTTTATAAATTCACCTCATTTGAAAACCTTTAAATAATGTCTCATAATGAGATTTTAAAAAATAATAGGTCTCATTAATAAAGAATTTTAAAAAATTTACCTCACCTAAAAATTTTCAAATAACATGTCTCGCCGAGAAATCTTATAAAATAACATACCTCTCTAATGGAGGACTTTAAACAATAGTCCACACTTTTCAATAGTGTTGCATCCAAGTTAGGGTTTCTTAATTATTTGAAGTATTTTATCCCCATAATGTAAAATTACAAATTCAAATTTTACTATAATTTAATTAATAAAGAAATATATATTCAACCATTGCATTGAAGGCTAATTCTTTTATTTGGCATTACAGTCACATAGTTTTCTTTATACAAATATGGGTTATATTGTTCAAGGGAGTTTAACTTGGGATCAAAATGTTCATCATCATCCCTTAGGAAAAGGGAGTCTAATGCAACTTAGTTCTTAAAAAATTATAATTTACAAATTCATTTTTTTTTCTGATTTTTAATTAAAAAAATCAAATTAACTCTATCTGATTCTTTGGTTTTATAATTAAAAGATAAAATTTTTATAGAGCTCTAGATTAGAAAAGAGCAACACAGAAAACAAAATTTCCTAATGGGCTTTGGATTTAACAAAAACTAAATTAAAACAACCTGGAATTCTAGTGAATGGCTTGTGTTGTTGGGTTTGAGCAAGTGGTATGGCCTTAAAAAGTTGAGACATGTTTAAATTAAGGTTTGGCCATGGCTGATCTTTAATTTTATATGAATGAATAACATAGTTGACTTGAACCAGAAATGTATTAAGTGTACACCATTGCAATTTCTTGTTGGAATTGAGACTCCATAGTTGCCATAGCCTCCCAAGGGTAAAGGCAGACTCATTCTCCATTTCACTCACTCTGAGCTCACTACCCATCAGAATTTGCAAGCCCATTCAAAAGAATAGAAAGTAACTCAATTGCATATAATGAATCTAAGGTATCAGAATCATGTATAGGTATATAAAAATTGCAACTTCAGATTGAACAGGAAGAGACAGAAAGTAAAAGGTATTGCACTGGAAGAAAGACAAAAAGAAAAAGTTAAAAGCTAACAAAAGAGTAACTATCATGTATTTTGCTTTTCTGAAAAATGATGGTAGATTTTACAAATCAACTCTCTTAAATTATACAAAACAAGCCCAGATCAAGCATATTTCTCTTTCATTTCCCAATACAACACTTGCTACATCGTTTTCCGAGACAACTATAGAAGCTCCCTTACCTAAAAACATTTATCTTAACAGGACCTGGATCAAACAAACTAGGTTTAATTCCTATCAGTTCCTCAACTGTAGAAACATACTAAGCAATAACAAGCCTGGCTACCCAATTGCCAAGTCCACACTCCACAAAGTAAATACATCCAATCTTGGAGATGGGCTCGCCTTCCAATGTAACTACCTGTCAACTAAACTTGAGTTGTTACCTTTTTTCCATCTTAAGCACTTATTATGTTTTATATCAATGCTCGGATTGGAAGTGAGCTGCTTTGTTGGTTTCATCATAGAGATTTTCTCCATTGCGTTTACGAACTTCCGCAAGTGCTTGATATACTCAGGGTATGTTTCGAGGTTACAATGGCCACCACCTTTGACCCATAAAGGATCATACTTTTCCTTGGCAAGTTCCCATAGGCGTTTCCCATGAGACCAATCAACAATGTCATCATTTGTTCCCTGAGAATGTTACTATATCAGCAATGTCATCATATTCAAGCTAAAATTAACCATTATCATGGTAGCTTAAAGAGTCACCAATGAAACAGCCATATACTTGCATATACAATAAACAAATATGATATGCAGCTATACTATATAAGCAGAGAAAATTTGTTGATAACAACAAATAGATGAAGAAAATGACAGAAGCCTGATTATTCAGTATTCTAGTTTCTACTTAATTTGAGTCCAGTGCAAACAGGGTTAAGCAGCCATGCTTTACATGTGGGCTTTATAATTAGTATGAAATCGAAGGACCGCTTGGAATATCAAGAGTTGCTAATGGCCTTTTCTCTCTTAATTAAAACTTACAAAACAATTAAAGGGGCTTCTTTAATTAATTACAGGTGCATAAATGGAGCCCCATGAAATAAGAAGGATTTGAGAAGCAAAGTCATGAGAGCATATGATTTATGTCTGAGTTCAATTTGTCCTAATTAAATCCAAAAATAAGTATATCTCAATGTCAACATAAATTTGCTTCTCATTAGATTTGCTCATGACAAAGGTCAATGAACAGGCCAAGCCAAATTTCCTGAACTTTCCTTCACAAGTCCTACAAGCATAAATGTTTATATGCATAGTTCCTGTTAATTTCAATCTTTTATTTTCTTTTGAACTTCAATGGTTGTGATGTGCCATTTTTAAAAGATTCACTTCTTTCAGCTATTCTATTAATGAGAATATATTCTAGATTTAAAATTTTTCGTAACTGAAGCTTTCTTGTAATGTATAAATTGGAAAGAAAACTTTTAGAAGATTTTTCTCTGTCTGCTACTGGAGGTTCCTGAATCTATAGAAATCTACTACATTAATTATTCGTTCTCTCTCTCTCTCTCTCGATATATATATATATATCATGCAAATAAAACCAGGTGTATTGCTCTACTGCGATGCTTAAAAACAAAATTGCAAAAACATTACAAGATTCAGACTGATATATTTTAGCATTGAAAGAAAATTACCACACAAGCAGCATAATGATAATATGCTAGCAATGCCATGGCATCTCGAAAATAAATAGGCAGTAAGATGCTGATGATCATTGCCCTCCCATTTTTCATAACTTAATGACATGAAAACTTCACTAGGAAAAATCAGTGTTTTAACAGAGTGAAGAAGCTGGAAAATAATGACAAAAGCAATAAAGGAAAAAACTTACATGTATAACCAGAACTGGACAGTTAACGTGCCGTATTTTGTCTATATTCTGTAAGTAGCAATGTGTCTCCAATTAAAAATGAATGAAAGAAATTAATATTACAAAGAGATCGAAAGAACTGATGCTAATCTTGCCTTGAAAATGTCAAACCAAAATGTCATCTTGACAGGATATAAGACCCGTAAGCCAGAAAGGATTGCACTGTGAAGAACAACCCCTCTCAACTTCTGTAAACGAGAAGCTAAATGCAGGGTAGGTCCACTACCAACAGATTGTCCATACAAGATCAAGTCCTCTTGCTTAACTCCATAATCATTTCTCAAACAATTGTAAACGGCCTCTATGTCATAGTATGTGTTGAACTCAGATGGCTATTAAACGTACAGAAATAGCAACTAATTAGGTGTAGAATTAGCCATGTAGGTAAAGACAATTGGAGACATGTAGGTATTTAGACAAATGCTGATTTTTAAAATAAATAAATAAGATGAAATTCAACAACTACATATGCATATTGATCTTACAGAATGCCTTTTTAGCCTTTTACCTTGCCAGACGATCCTCCATATCCTGAATAATCATAGCTACAAAAATAGCAAAAATATCAAGTAAGTACAAAAACACGCGACATTTTGTTATCTTAACTATCACAACTTACAGGCACAAAGGCTTTGCTCATCATATTAACTTATGAATCCTCAAGAAAATTACTCCCAATAAATCTTAACAAGCTAGTTCTTCTTCTTCTTCTTATTTATTTATATAATAATAAAACAATACAAAGCTCGGTTAGCACAATTTGAGTAGATCCTTAGCAAGCACACAATAGAGTGTGAGAAAAAAAAAGGGTAAATTTTAAAGCTTTAATACAAAAACTAAATTCAGGAATTAATTTGAATTAGCAGATAGTGACAAATGATGCCGACAAATTTCAGAAGAGATCAGGACAACACCAGGAAATATGGCCCATTATCAAATATAAATTAGAA
This sequence comes from Aleurites moluccanus, assembly GCA_948193065.1. Lineage (NCBI taxonomy): Eukaryota > Viridiplantae > Streptophyta > Magnoliopsida > Malpighiales > Euphorbiaceae > Aleurites > Aleurites moluccanus. Next base: position 11,138 of record CANXYC010202629.1, on the reverse strand, counting down.
CTATAATTTATTATTTGTTTTTCTCTATTCAGAATTTTAAGGTCGCAGAAGTGAATAAGAAAAAAAACAAGAAATGATTAAAAAGGCGGCAAAATTATTAAATCAATGCTCGGATCACTAATTGGCCCATGATCCTAACACTTTTCATCAATAAAACTCACAGATATGATGGCACCGACAAAGAAGGAAGCAACTGAGAAGAAGAAGAAGAGAGAGAAAAACAAAGGGTAAACCAAACAATAAAAAGACAAAAAAGAAAAAGAAAATTAAAAGAGAAAAATATCAATCAGCAAATGGGGTGTTGAAGTAATTGCAGGAACAAAACAAATAAAATAAAATAAAATAAAACCCATTAATCCAGAACCAAAAATAATTAATACCCAGAATTTATTATTAATGTTTTAATCAATAATCAAATAAAAGGTACCCAGAAAATCAGAAAATGGGTATTGAACCAATCACCAAAACTACATATAACGGAGAATAACAATGAAAATAAGCCAAAAAGCAAACGAAAATTACCCAAAAAGGAAACAATAAAAACAGGAAATTGAAGACGAAACGAAGCAATTACCAAAAAATTAAAAAAAGAAAGAAGAAAAAACATTTATACCTCATAATATTAACCCTTAAATGAGCTCTAAGTTCAATGAAGAGCTCATGCATTTGGCCAAGGTCCGCTGCGTTTCCATGAGAATACAAAAGGGTGAACCTGGCAAAAGGGTGTTTCCAAAACGTGGCAACAATTTTATTGCCAGCTTTGGTTTCCAACAAATGAACATCCATATTCTTATCAGCTGTGACACCAGGCAAAATTAGCCTCCCATCTTCTTCTCTACATACATCGTAGGTTGGTGGGTCTGGCGGGAAGAAAGCGAATTTCGCTGCCACATTAGACGTTACATTTCCCATTTACTTTTGTTTGTCTATCAAGACAAATGAGCAAATAAAACAACCCCAGCTCAGGAATATGGCGTACGATATATATTACAAATTATGGGTTTCTTGTTTATTTTCTTTTATTTTCTATGTTTTGATGAATTTTGATTGTGGTGTTTTTATGGGTTAATGTGAAGAGATCCGATCTAAGAGGGTGAGCCGAAGGTGGTGGAGGTGGCTTTGGTAGTGCTGGTAGTGGTGGTGATGGTGGAGAGAAGGAGGGAACAGAAACCCAGAAAATGAATAAAATGGAAATGGATTTTTGGGGGACATATGAGAGACAGAGAGACAGAGAAAAAGAAAAGATTTGTTGGCTTATAGTTTTGATGATTTCTGTGAACCTCCTTCAATTTTTTATTTTTTATTTATATATATATATATAATCCATGATTAGCCAATAGTATTTCAATTTCAATATAAATTATAATCTTATTTTTCAACTAAAATTATCATCTCACAATAATAGAGTTCACCAAATTAATAAACATTAAGATTTAATGTTGATACCATGTTATAACTACATACTTTTATTATGAATTTCTTGTATTTGATTAATGTGTAATTTATTTTTAATTAATTGAATAAAATATAAATTTCATATAATATGAAAAAATTTAATCATGCTATAGAAAATAGTAAATTATTTCCAATATCAATAATAGGTTTGAACATATATTTTTTTAATACCATTATTCAAATTATAAAATTATTTTAGAGAGAGAAGCTCTTTTTTTCTAAAATATTCTTTCTTTTTTTTCGGTCATCGTCAGCCTTTTTTAGACCAACATTGAATATTTTTATTTTTTTTCTTAATTTTATTATGCAGTAATATTCATATTTATTCTTATTTTAAACATATTTTATTTTATATTATGTTTATTTTACTTTTCATAGTTTTTTCTTTATTTTTTTGTGGTGTATTTTTTTTTTATCCTTTTCATGGTGAATCTTGATTTTTTATTTGATAAAAAATTCAATCAAAATTGCAGGTCTTACTTTTAAAATTGAATATATATTTATTGGTATTCATATCAAACTCGCAAAAAATCTATAAAAATAGTGGAAAAGTGATTATTATTTATCATTAAATATAATTTAATTTTTTAAATTGAAAAAATTGTCATTACTATTTATATACCTGATTTATTTTCATATGGCTTTTGAGGAATTACAATATTGTCAGCTATTATAATTTTATTTTACCAATTAACAAAATATTTAGTTTAAAAAAAATTATAGAATTGTTGGGATGATTTATAAAATTATTCAAATTAGATGAGCAACTTACAATTACACAAATTTTGCTAGATATAATTAACAATAAAAATAAAATAAAATAAAGATTTGTAGACTTTTTGCATAGTTGCCATGTTGGGTCAATTTTAGTATATTCTTGGTTGCTTACACATTTGTGTCCATAATAATTTGTTGTTTGACAATAATATCTATAAAAATCAATCCAAGAAATTCATCATTATTATAAACTCCAAATTCTAAAATAAATTGTAAATACGTTGAGTTTGAATTCGAAAAATAAGAAATTTTATAAAAAATTTATGTCTAATCTGTAATTTTCTTTACAAATTAAAATTCAAAACTTAATTAATAAAAATTATTCAATAATATTAGTAATCTCAAAGATTGTGAGATTTTAAATTTAAATTAAATCCAATAAAATCTAAATTTATATTAAAGAAAAACTAATTCAAAAAAACTATTTACACTTATTATTTAATATTCATAATTAGAATTTACACATATTTTTAAAAACTAAAATGACATACTTGTCTTTAGGTTAGTTAAAGCTTTACCTTTACAATCACCATCATATAAATGTGTTATAATGTTTTATTTTTAATTTTTTTTTTTGATGAACAATAATTAAAAATTTTCTTCTTTTTAACATGATATCTAAAAAATATATAATATTGAAACATAAGTTATTTGTTTAATAAAAATTCTTATTCAATATTGGCAACTTGTTTATTATAATTTATATGCTAATTATTGCAAAGGGCTTGATTCAAAAACACTAGTCAACTTATAAAACTATGACTATGACTATATGAAATTCCTTATCATCTTAGCCAAGCTGGGGATAAAAAATCATAAACAAACTACAAAACAATCATTTGAGCAATTGAATGTGAATGTTTTTATATATTATTTTTTAGGTCATATTGTACTAGTAATTATTGGTAAGGTTATATACATATATATATATATATCAAAAGGTAATTAATATATTAATAAATTTTAATTAAAAACTTGAAAAAAATTATAAAGGTAATCTGAATTTTTTATTTTTTTGGTATGTCAGAAAATATTATTTTTATGATTTTTTTAATGAGTGCCTTAAAAAAATTCATTAAAAATAATTATTTCATATAAAATATAATTATAAAATAATTATTTTAAATAATTATAAATAAATTAATATAAAAATAAATTAAAAAAAAATAAGGATTTTAATAAAATTTTATTTTTTTAATAATTAATATTATTTTAAATTATAAATCAAAATTTATACTTTTCACAAATTTAATTTATCGTGTTGTTAGATCACTTATTAAAAAATTGATTATTTTTTCATCTTAATCAATTAAATTTTTAATACATACAGACATGAAGGGCAATTTAGTCTTTTTAACCTAACAATGGCATTAAAAACAGTGGTTACTTCCCTCAAAGCAATAAATAAACATTAATTAATAATACCTAAAACTAATTAATAATATATAATTAATTACAGAAATGGGAAAATAAAAAAGAAAAAGAAAAATAAAGAGGAAAAAGAGGGGAAGATGGACGGCAGAGATTTGGTCAAAGGCTGGCTGAGGATCTCAGGAGAGGAGAAAGATAAATGTCAGTGTCAGACATTCTTTCAGTGGGGAAAGCTTTTGCCTTTAATTTGGTCAGCCAATCGTACGCATTTCTTACGTGCCTACGTTTTTAAATTGGACCGACAAATTCCGAGGAACAGGAATTTAGAAGATGGGTGAGAATTAAATAGATTAAATTAAAAAAAAATTGATATTTATAAATATATAATTTGATATTTATTATATATATAATAAAAATAAATATAATTTAATATTTATTATTTTTATTTAAAAATTAAAAAATTAAAATATTTAAAAAAATTAAAAACAAAGTAAAAAAAAATATGATCCGCTTGAATTGAAAAAATTCGTCTGGTTAGATAGATTTATTGGATTTTTAACTAATTTTTAGAGGATGATTTTTGAGACTGACTGGATCTATTTTTAATTCAATTTTTAATTTTTTCGATTCAATCAACTAATTCGATATGATTTTAACAATAATGACGTGCACAGTTAATTTTTTTTACTAAATTACAATAATACTAATGAGATTTATCATAATTAATATTTTCAATCTCCACTATTTTAAAAATAATAATTATAATAAAAAATATAAAGATTTTAAAGAGTTAAAGAGTTCTATAATATAATAATTAAGAAATTAAATTATATTATATTTTAAAATTTTAAAAATAATAATATATATAATTTAAAATATTAATGATTAGAATGTAATAAAAATTTCATAATTTGTAAATAAAAAAATTATAGTATTGATAGATAATAAATCTCAATGACTAAAATTATTAATTTTAAAACAGTAGAGATTAAAGTATTAATTAAGTTAAATTGAGTATTAAAATAATATATACTAATTTTTCTTTTTTTTTTCCTCTCTTATTATTATTTTCTTCATATTTTAGATTTTTCAATATTGTTGTTGCATATATAGTTTAAAATTATTACTCTAAATTTAATTAAAATAAATTTTATCTTAATAATTATTAAAATAATTAAAATATTATTTTTATCATAAAAAATTTTCAATGTGCTAATTATATTTTTCTTCTACACCAACAATAGAATTCTCACTTTTTAGGCTTTATTGATAAATTTATTTTGAATTTTATATGGTTTTATAATTATATGTTATTATTTATTTTGTGTTAATTATATCTTTATTTTTTATATTTAGTTACAATTTTATTTTAGAGTTAAATTAAAAATAATAATTTAATTTATAAAAAAAAAATCATAAAATTGATCTTAGAATTTATTATAACATATTATTAATTTAATTTTTAAATTTTATTAAAATTAATTGGACTCTTTAATTTTATAAATTAATGATAATCAAATTAATAATTTAATTAATCAAGTTTGTAAAGCTAAAATTTTAATTAATTTAATTTATTATAATATAGAGATAGATAGTGGGAGGGTCAGAAATGGCATGTTTGTTTTGGGCAATTAGGTAGGTGCTGTATAGAATTAATTCACTAGTCCTTAAAGAATAGGGGACCTTTAGTTTTTAAAGAGAGGAGACCTAAATTCCTATCCAAAATAATTGAAAAAGAAAAATCTCATTTTCTGTATTATATTATTTTTTACACATCTTATTATTTATAATAAAATATTAATTATTAAAATAATTTTAAAAAATAAATAATATAACATATAAAAAAATATGAAATAAAAAATGAAAAGAATAAAATATTTTGACTGTAAATAGAATAAAATAGAATATTTTTAATTATTAGATTGAAGATTTATAAGAGGCAATTGAATTCTGATTATTCCAATACCAAAAATACACATTCAAGGACATACTTATTAGACTGGGTTGCTGCTGACATGTTCACTACAAATTTATCCACATGCTCTTGCATTTGTTATAGATTATTTAATAAAGGAATTAAAATATATATATATATTTATAATTTTTTTTTTTTAACATTAGAGAATGAGAGTGAGAATTTGAATTTGAATTTGAATTTAGATATGTTGCCTTCTCTGTTATCATATTTGATATGTAGAGATAATAATTTTATTTTGTTTTATTTTATTAATTTTATTTTTATCATGAAAATTAAACATAAAAAATTTCAAAATGTGAATAAAAAAAAATTAAAATTAAAATTTATTGGTCAAGTGAATATATTTTTAAATTGTCAAAGAAAATTATTTACAATAAATAAATAAATTAATTAATTCAAAAATATTTTAATTAAATTATTTTTTTTTAAATTTAATAGAAAAAAATTATTTTATTCATACCCTCAAATTTTTATTTTTTTTTTATTTTTTTTTTCCCTTTAACAAAAGACATAAAGTAGATTTTTAATTATTCACATGGTTGAGATTGTGTTGAAATTTATAAATAAATAAAAAGCTAAGTGGAGACAAAAGCAACTAATTCCAATCTATTGTTTGTGCTTTGTATCTTAAATTATATCATAATACATTAACTAATTAAGGGGATTATTCAATATTCACAAGAAGCATTTAAAAATGGGATTCATTTTTAATATTTTTAGGCTTTTTTTTTTTTTTTTTTTGTGTTTGTGAGTGGAAACTCAATAATTTTTCTAAACTTAATTTCATTTTAGATCATTAAATTTATTGATTAATTTCAATTCAATTTATTGAGTTTCAATTTTACATTAGTAATTGATATTTTCAATTATTATTATATTATATATTTTAATTATGAATCAGCAATATGCTTTTTTTTTCATATGAATGATATATTTATATCTTTTCATTATTATGATAATTAGGGTAAATTAATAATAATTAGATCAATCAATGACAATTCACTGATATTTAAAAAATAAATATTTATAATAAGTAATTAAATAAAAAAATTAAAATAATGAAAGTATGAAATGAATTAGCTCAAAATTAGAATTGAATTAGTTGATTAATATTAAATTAAAAATAAGTAATCATATTGAAATCAATGATATATTCAAATTTTAGGGTGAAATCAAGCTTAATATAAGGCTTTAATATGATAATCTTTTTTATTCTTTTAAAAATAACTTAAAATAATAATGAATAAAATACTAAAAACATTTTATAAATAAAGCCTTAATTAAATAATATCAATAATAGGTTTTTCTAAAGTTTTGCATTTTTTTTTGGTAAAAAAATGGTATTCGGATTAATTTCGCACATTTTACTAAACTTATCTCTCTTATTAAGTTAAAAATAGATTATTCACATTTTTATTAAAAGATTTATGAATAAAAAAATAGAAAATATTTCAAATTAATGTTATGTATAATAGTTTTTGCAAAAATGACTTTCATTCTCTCTATGTATAATTCCAATCTCATGAAAAATTTGTCTATGAGTTAATGGGTTATGCCTGACATATCATATTCTTACATATCACACTCTTTTTTTCTTTTTTTATCCATAAAAAAAAAAAAAAAGATGCTCTCCCTCTCTTCTCCTTTTATTATCTTCTATTATCTTTGTCAAATCCATGAGTAAATTCATTAATTTTTTCATGTAATTACTTACTTGAGATATATAATTCCCTCAATTGACAAAATTCACTCTTTTTTTTTTTCATCTCGTTGCTCACATTTGCTGTCTTGCACCCAAGATATGCTCTCAAGTTATTCATCAAATTCAATTTTGTTGTTTATTTAAATTTGAAATCTAAAATGTAATAAGAATATTATATTGATTAATTAACTTTCCACTTACAAAAATGAGACTACATTTTGAGCAACAATAAACTTTGCTTATATCATTTCGCTGCATTCAATAATTGAAGTCATATAACTATAATGTTACCCTTTTCTCCTTTATTGGCAATAATATTTTAGTACTTTCAGTCTTACTCCAACTAATTATGAACTTACTCCAACTAATTATGATTAAATATGAACTTGATCTCAGATTAGTCAAAAATTAATTGAACATATTCAAAATTTAGTTGAAATTATGTCAGACAAATTTTTAACTCATCCCATTCATCCAACATCCGAAAAATACACTTTTAATAAATTCGATTAATTTTCAACTTATTCGACTAGTTTTATATTAAATCAAACTCACTAAACTCAAGTTTAGATCAAATGCAACTTTTTAAAGTAACATAAACTTACAAATTTTTTTCACGATCCATTACGAAGAAGATGAATAAGAATGAGCCTAAAATTTTGAAAAGAGAGAAGAATAAACTAAATTTTTATATTTTCATAGAAAGAGAAAGAAAGGAGAATATATATGTTGTAGGAGTCGGGAGAGGAAAATGATGCAATAGAAAAAAGGTATAGTACTAATATTTAATTAGTCTGAATAGCAGATAACCTTATCGCTTAAATAGTGATATTGAGTTTGAATCATTGTGAATACAATAATCATTATTGGAGAGTCAAAAATTCAAAAACAGATCTTTACGACTCGAATCTAAATTAGTCGATAATAATTATATATCAAATTGTTTAACTAAAAAAAAAGAAAGTACAATAACCGTTATCGCATTTGAAAAGTTTCTTTTTCTAACTTAACACTACGTGAGAGTAAACTTATTCTATAAAAAGAGAATGTTAAAATTATAAATTTTTAAAAATTAATATTATTTTTATAAAAAGTATTATATATAATATTATTTTTGAATATTTCTCAAAAAATTACTATTTATAATTTAATTTTAAGAACCAAATTCTCGCCAATAAAGAGTGGAGTAAAATGTTCTAAAGTTTTGCTAGCAAGTAGTAGAGGTGACATCAGTTTAATTTGATCGGTTTAAAAAATTATTATCAAATCAAATCATTATTTTCAATTTAAAAATTTTCAAATCAAATTAAATTAGTATTATAGTCAAATTATCAATTCAATATGGATGTAGTTCGATTTGAATGCCTTCAGTTTATCGATTTCAAATTAAAGATTTATTTTTAGAAATCGTTATTATTTTATTATAAATTTAGAAAAAATATTGATAAAGTATCAATGATAAAAGAATTTAAAAAATAATTCAATATTATACGATCAAAAAATTATCTATTTTATTAATTAATACATTCAAAATTTATATTTTTTCTCAAGAAATTTTTTTAATTAATTTTTATGAATAGTTATTTTTTTTTAAATTTTAAATTAATATTAGGTTAAAAAAATATGTGGTTACATATAAAATAAAATTAAATATATTTAATTATAGTAATAATAAAAAATAATATATATATATATAATTTCGTTTGATTTAATTTAAAATCGAAGAAAAAATATTCCAATCATAAATCAAATTAAAATTTTAATTTATTTTATTTTATTTTTAAATTAAATTAAATAAATTATAAAATTATCGATTTTAATTTAATTTAATTAATTTGATTTCAATTAATAAGTTAGCAATATTTTCTTGATAAAAAAAACAAAAGCCTATTTTAGACAATAGGAACCGCATATTTTGCATTAATTTATTTTTAATAACATGAAACTTGGTGCGTTAAAAGGGTAGTAATTTACCTTTTCAGTCCAAATGGGTAGACTCAGTCAAAAAGCCCATAGAATGCTTGGAAGTTGGTGTACTAACACAAAAGGGAAAAGAAACTGAAAAGGAAACCCTGTCTTAAAACATGACTTAAATAAAGACACAATTGAAACCAAAAATTAAAATAATAATAATAAGTAAAAAAAGAAAAAGACGTAAGCATCAGTTCTAAAAAAAAAAATTAATAATATTATATTATACGCACACAATACAGAATTAACAAACTGTTATACAACTGTTAACAAGCAGAAGAGCCCACAAAATTATACAAAGATCATGATCATGATATTATGCCTTCATTAAAATCCATGATTCAAGAAATGAAATGAATCATCACTTTTGATGATCCAAATATCCTCGATAGAGATGTGTGAACCTCTTTTATAATGGGTTTGAGTTTAAAGGATTAATTTAGACCTACAAGATAAATAAAACAACATCAAATGATCAAGTTTTAGACATAGCAAAATTTTTTCGATGTTTTAATCAGTTGGTTTGTAGATTTAAAAAGTTTAAAGAAGAAAATAATTGTTTTTTTTTTAAAGAGAAAATATTTTATTTAAAAAGTAATAAAAAATGTAAATTAAATTTAACTTTCAATAATTAAAAATGTCAGTTATATATTTCAAATCTTAAGTCGTCTAATAAAATTGATAATACACTGCAATATAAAAAAGGTATTAAAATAATATTATTCTTGAATGATGAGACAATCACTTTTAATATCAAATGTTAATGTATGATTTTAAAGGTTTTCACATATAGAGAGACGGTGTTGTATCTGCTTTTGAGATGAGGAGTGAGGCGAGGCACTCTCATGGAGCCTCGCTCGAATGATGTGCTTTTCTCAGGTTCTATTATGGTCAATTACCTTGTTGTTTGGCATTCATGAGTAGGCTTCTCTTTGAGAGGTCTTTAATTCAAGGTCCAATTTCTTCAGGCCTAGTCATACTTCTCTGTTTAGTCCTCTTCAACTTTCGTATGAACAATACTATTCTTATAATATACTAATATTTTGATTATTAACTACAGTAAAATCTCAATAAATTAATATTATTAAAATTTATAAATTTTATTAATTAAAAAATATTAATTAATCGAGTATTAATTTAACCTATTAACTTAAATCAGAATAATAAAAAAATATTATATAATAAAAATTATTAATTTATTGAATATTAAATTATAAAAATTTTACTATAATTAGTATTTTCTCAATCTATAAATTATAGTCCACTTTATTTTGATTAAAACTTTTGTATCTTTATTATTTATTCTTATTATGACAATTAATAGTGTTAATTACTCTAAAATAACGTGATTGATAAAAATATTTAAAAGGACATTTGAACTAGAATAATAAATTTAACTTGAAAAGAAAAGCAAACTATTTTTTTTTGGACGTTCTAAAAAAATATAAATTATTATTTGTGAACTGAGGGAGTAATATTTTTAGATTTATAAGTTGTCTCCTAAAAAACATGATAATAATGGTGGACAAATATTATTGATATAATAATTCAATAATTAAGTGTTTATTTATAATTTAAATCCGGACAATTAATCTTAGGGATGGCAATGGGATGAGAAATCTTCGTTCTCTGCGAAAATTTGCCTCGAACGGAGTGGAGATTCTCCGATTTGTTTCCCATGGGGGCGGGGATGAGAAATATTTTTTTTCCGTTAACAGGGACGGAGCGGGAACGGGGAGTGTATTCCCCATTCCGTGGGAATCCCCATCTCCGTCCCCGTGGGGACCCATTATTATACTTTGTTAAATATTATATTTATTTAATTATTTCTATTATATATATATATATATATATATATATATATATATATATATATATATATAT
>CANXYC010202599.1:0-17600 GCA_948193065.1 Aleurites moluccanus | reverse complement strand
AAATTATATGAAATTATATATTATTTTTTCCTTTTTTTTATTCTTTTTGTTTTTTTTTCTTTCTTTATTTTTTTTTTTTTTTTTTTTTTTTTTTTTTTTTGCTCTAACTTTTGATCAAGTCGCCCTTGCAAGTTTTCGATTTGACGAGATAGCCCTAATTTTTTTTTCTAAGCCACCCTTTTAGATTATTAGCTTAGCAGGCTGGCAAAGAATCAAATACCTATTTGAGAATTTGGCATAGAATGATTATTTTATTATGATTTGAATCGCACCCAAAGAGGGCTACCTACGTATCTCCATTTTTGTTCTTTTTCTTTTTAATTTTTGAGAATCAGGTTCACATAGTTCTTGTTTATACAATGTATGATTAGATTATGCAAAATATCTATTCGGTTGATTCATATTTGTTTCCATCTGGATCCATGAGTATGGCACCTCCATCAGATAAAATCTTTTTTAGTACATATGGGTTGGCCTAATTAGGTCTAAATTTTCCCTCATACGTCATGAATGGGGAGCTCTGGCTTCATTCGACACCAAGTTGTCTTCTTCTGATCTTCTGTTAGTTACACTCTTGTTGAAGTGTCAGGATAATCTTTGTTGATGCCCTTGAATCTGGTATAAGGTATCCGTCCCTTTCTCATTGATGGCATTCAACTAATCATGATAGCCCTTAATCCATTTAGTTTCATTAAGTTGGCTTTCCCTTATTACCCTTATGTGGTGTCTTTTATGGCAATAGTTTGGATTTTAACCTAAGATAAATCAGTATGGAATAACCAAACCGAAGAAAGGAATTACCACTCGATTTAAGGTGTAAACGATACCATAAATTCAGTGCATTTCTTTCCTCTGGTAAATGAGTGGCGATTTTATCCCTGGCTAAGTACCAGACCGCCTTATCCGGAGATACAGGTAAGAAACCAATATACGAATTAGGGAAAGTGTTAGGCACCTTAGCCCGCCTGGCTATTGGCTAGAATCCTTATTTAGCTAGAAATATTAGGTAAAAACAACTTAAGCATATCCTTAATTAACCAATAAAAAAGTGCATTACCCAAAGGTAAACAAATCATAAGACATAAAAGTAAATTTTATCATAGCGCATGATCAACTATACCAAAAACTAAATTGAAAATAATTCTCAGGAAAGATTGGAGGAGTCATAAGCAGTCTCACTTAAAATCCAATATCTTTAAACATAGTTATACAAGGTCTAATTAATTACGCAATATCATAAAACCATTCCCAAAAAAATCACATAAAATAATCATGTTGATTGCATTATATTGATTTACAATAGCCTAAAAGAAATGGAAGGAGAAATGAATCTGTTGGACTCCTTGGGTTTGATGTTAATTTTGATGATAACAAAACATGTTGATTGTGTTAATTATGCTAACATTTTATTTGAGTTAGTCAAGGCATGAGAAATCATGACCAGTGATTAATCATAGGTTTAACACATTTGAAAGAGTGCATATGATAAAGGGAAGTATATTTGAGAAATGTAACAAATTAGAATTCAAATTGTAGGTTACAGGAAAGTAGCAGCCACTCCAAAATAAGTCGCACCCACTACTTAAAGTTGCAGCCGCTAAAAATAAGTCATACCCAGTACTAATAGGGCTCAGAGAGACAGTAGCCTTTTGGAGAAACAAGGCAAAAAGTCACAACTGCTACTTTTATGTAGCCCTTGCTACTCTAGATAAGTAGCCCCTGCTAGTTTTATATAGCCCTCGCTACTTTAGAAAAACAACAAAAAAATTAGCCATTGAAAAAGTTGTCAACTGCATTAATTGAAATTGAATGAAGCTAAATGACTATATTCCATCCAAGACTATAAATATAAATTGGTAGGAAGTTTAAAAATAGGAGAACAACAATTGAGAACTTATTATTGAACTATTGCACCAAATCATTCATATTTATGGCTTGAAAAGCTTATTTATTGAAAAATAATTTTTGTAAGCTATTAGTTGTAAATCTTTGAGTTGGTTAAGACTAAGTGATTATTTGAGAGTTAGGAAAAAGTAAAAGGGGATTTTCTTCTTCTCATCTCTTGTAATTCTTAAGAGTTTGAGTGTGAACCTTAATAAAATACTTGTATAGGTTTGAGTGTGAGCCTTTGATAAAACACTTGTAAAGGTTTGAAGTGTAAGCCTTTGAAAACACTTTGTAAATTTTGAGTGTGAGCCTAAACACTTGGGTTTGATTTTACACCTGCAAAAGGATTAAATAAAATATTCAAGTGTGATCTTGAGGTGTGGATATAGGCAAGTGTTGGCCGAACCACTATAAAATACTAGTGTTTGATTTTTCTCTTCCTTCCTCCATCTTATTAATTTTTAATTGCCCTTAATTTGTCAAACAATCAATTCACCCACCTCTTGGTTGTGTAAGGGACTTTCATAACCTCTAGCCCTAGCAACATATTTGCATAAGTCATCAAATCACATTGTAAGAGTATATCCATTCATCTAACATCCTAATTTAGGGCAATGATGGCTAGATGATAAAATTCTAATATGATGCATAAATACGTATATGAATGAATGCTTAATGCATGATCTAATGTAACATCTCCATTTGATTTGATTCAAACTACCTAGTCATAAACGACTTGAACCAAGATGGCCTCTAGGAAGATGAACCCTTTTTAAATGACCATAAGCAATCTTGAAGTATACTTTGAGCACTTGTTATTAGCTAGCCTTTACAGGTTTTCTAGCTAAATATTTTCTCTCTTTCCTTTGATTTTTTCCTAGGATCCCTTTTGCAAAATATCATAGCTAGGTATCATCATTTTGCTTTTCATTTTTATATGATTCTTTAATTTTTCTCTTTTTCTCACAACTTACTTCAAGTGCTAAAGTTTAAGCAATGATATGATAGGGAATTTTCTACTTTATTCATTACTAATAAATTTTTGTCATTTAAAGTTTCCAAAGGATAATTATATAGAGAGTTGTATCCTTAATTGGAAACTAAAGTTCTTAAGGCAAAAAATTTAACTAGGGAGGCAAATTGCTTCAAGATGCTTCTTCATTCTTGAGCCTCTTCAAAATATGCTTCAAAGCTATCATTATATGTCATGCACCTTGGTGTAGGTAGAGTTAGGAAAGCATCCCTCATCAATGAGATCTTGAATTTTATACTTAAGTGTCGCGTCCCAATTTTGGAACATGACGGTCCTAGGATGTAGGAACAGCATAAGGCTACCGACACTCGTAAAACTCTTCTATAACCTGTAAACATCACCTACTATGACATATCTATATCCATATAATCAGTCTATCTGTCATCATCTGTGATCATATCTGATCTCAACACATCTCATATATATTAAATATCAATAACTAATAATATTACAAACCATGCTAAGTATAGTCATCCCAATAATTTACATATCCATGGAGCATCTAAAATATATACTAGGAATATATACAAATTCAATATTTATATTATTATAACAAAGTTGGATACATTGATGAAAAAATCTTGGACCAGCTCTATTCCTGACCTGAAAAGATAAAACCACTAAAAGGATAAGTATTTTCATACTCAGTGAGTCAATATATATAATATCTTACATTAAGTAGGGTAGGAAACAACAAATGAATAGTATTAATAATTGATTCATGGACAACACATCAAAGGACCAAATCAAAAGAAATAGTTTATGAACATCAAATATAGATGTATAGGCACTGGGACAAATAATAACCATGTATATATAACAGATACTAGGCCATGAAATGCATATCATTATCAATATAACATGTAAATAGCATAAGGTGGACCAGACTCTATGGCCAAGACCATAACCCTTCCTAGCTAGGGTATCACTGGAATTTCATTGTGCATAATGCAGATGGTATTTACCCCCTACCCCATCAGTAAGGTAGCTCTATCATACAAATATTAGAATAGGCTAAAGACAGCAAATAAGATATCAAATAGGCAAGAGATTCAGCAAGGCTCAATTTCTATATATTTAGCTCATTTGAGTTGTTTAGCTAAGTAAACACATATAAGATCATTATCCTTAATAAAGGAACATTGTAGTATAGGCAAAATTCCACAAAATTTATTTATGATACAAGTTCAAAATATGTCAAGAAGACACATTTACATTGGTGACAAAAAAAGTCACCCATTTTAGCAAATTTTGTAACAATTGGTTTCTTAAGGAAATTAACAAGGGTCATTTCATCGAGCACTTGGTGTGCACCACTTTAGGAATAAATAAATATAGTTTTGGGACATATTGATCAAAAGACAAAGTTCACAATTCAAGCCCCAATGGCAACAAACACAAAGGCATTATCAAACAGGGTTTATATACATCAATAAATAACACAATCGGAGCTTGAATTCAAGGAAAATTCAAATGAAACACTTTGGCCAAAAAGTTGTAGGAATTTAAATGGATTCAAATTGATCAAAGAAAGGTTTAAACATGCATAATAATATACATATAACTCACCAGAACAGACGAATCGATCGTTTACATGATAAAACACATATTTGCCTATAACAAGGAAAAGCAGTGTTTTTCGGTTTCCTTCGATTCTACAATCAATTTTACCACATACTTGGCCTTAAATGGATGCTAACTAACATATTTGAACATTAATTAGAATTATGGAATCCTATACAGAAAATCCATTTTTCTCCAATTTCAATCCAATCTTGAAATCTATCAATTTAATCATGTTTATAATCATTTATATAGCTTAAAAGAATCAAAGGAATGAAGAAAACATACTCCTCCCCTGAATTCTTCAAGTGGAAGAAATTTATGTTTGGAGTTTCATCAATTTCTAGCTTGAATTTCTTGGAATTTTTTATGGAAACTAGCTTAATCGGTAGTTTAATTGAGTTTTCTATCGATTTTGCTTGAAATACGGATGAAATTGGTGGAGTTTTGGAGAAGGAGAGTTTCAGCTGGTTGGCTATGGAAGATGGAGGTAAATTTTCTATTTAATGAAGAATTAGAACATATTTATATGAATTAACTTTCAGTTAATTCGATTTCCCCCCCCTCCCCCCGACACTTCTCGTATTCGCATTTTGAACCCGAAACTTATAACTATTTATTTTTTTTTGTCCCATTTCAATTCTAAAACAATATTTCTTATATTTCTCCAGCTTATAAGTCTAATGGTGATATTAAAAATTTAAAATTTTGAACCCGTTCGTTAATCAAAACGTCGACGTGCTTACCTATCCACCGGGTCGATTTATAGCAATTTGTCAAATCACGTAAGTATGATGTACTAATGTCTAAAATAACTTTATTTATGCTTAAACAACATATATTCAAGGTTATATAAATGAAATTTGAGGGTGTTACACTATACCCTCTTTTAATAAAATTTGCCCTCGAATTTTAAATTATATGTACCTCGTCATTGGAATAAGAATGGATATCTTGTTCTTATATCCTACTCACTCTCCTAGGTACATTCATCCATCGTTTGGTTCTTCCATAATACTTTAACCATTGGGATCTCTTTATTATGCAATTGCCTGACTTGTTGATCTATTATCTTTACTGGTGTCTCTTCATAAGTCAAGTCTTCATCAACCTTAATAGCTTGTGGTTCCATGATATGTGATGGATCAGACACATATTTACGCAGCATGGAAACATGAAACACTAGATGAATATGGCTCAGGTTAGGTGGGAGTGCCAACCGATAAGACACATTGCCAACCTTCTCTAATATCTCGAATGGCTCGATATATCTAGGTGATAGCCTCCCTTTCATAGGTGAAATCTTTAAGAATATATTATCACCTATAGCAAAATGAACATATTTTATCTTTGGGTCTACATAACTCTTCTGTCGGCTAAAAGTTGTATTCATCCTTTCTTGAATAATGGGGATCTTCTCTATGGTCTCTTTAATTAATTCAGGACCTTCTAATTGTTTTTCCCCTGATTCCACTCAACACACAAGAGATCTGCATTTCCTACTATACAATGCTTCATATAGCACCATGCTAATTGTTGAATGATAGCTATTGTTATAGGAAAATTCAATCAAAGGAAAATGTTGATCCCAATTCCCTTTAAAGTCCAATACACACAAACGGAGCATATCTTCCAATGTCTGAATTGTACATTATGATTGCCATCTGTTTGTGGATGAAAGGTCGTACTAAAGTGCAATTGAGTACCTAGTGCCTTTTGAAACTTTTGCCAGAACCGTGCAGTAAATTGAGTCCCTTTATATGAAATAATAGTTAATGGTATGCCATGAAGTCATATTATCTTGTCGACATACAACTGGGTATACTGAGCAGCTGTGCAGCTAGTTTTCACTTCTAAGAAGTGAGCTGTCTTAGTCAATTGATCAACTATTACCCAGATAGAGTCATATCCTAATGAAGTTCTAGGTAAACGAACCACAAAGTCCATGGTTACCTTATCTCATTTCCACATTAGCAGTTCTATCTCCTGTAATAGCCCTGATGGTTTCTGATGTTTAAATTTAACCTGCTGACAGGCTAAACAAGTGGAGACAAATTAAGTTACATCCCTCTTCATATTGGGCCACCAATAATGCTCCTTTAGATCATAATATATCTTCGTTATTCTACGATGAATACAGTATAATATATAATGTATCTCTCTTATAATTCGCTCTTTAAGCCCATCTATATTTAGCACACATAGCCGTTTCCCACATTTCAGTACCCTATTATCAACAATGAATTCTGGGACTTTCCCAGTTCGAACATCTTCTTTTAACTTTAATAACTAAGAATCTTTGTCTTGTGCTGCCTTAATCTCATCAATTAAGGTTGGCTTCATATGAAACTGGGCTATCAGAGCTTGGTTTTGATCCTGGATTCCCAATTCAAACTGGACTCCCATATCAAGTAACTCTTTCACTTCTCTGATTATTTGTCTCCTTGCAACTGTAATGTGAGCTAAACTCCCCATAGATTTCTTGCTCAATGCATCTGCCATAACATGAGCTTTACTTGGGTGGTATAATATCTGGTAATCATAATCCATCAATAGTTCAACCCATCTTTGCTGTCGAAGGTTTAGCTACTGCAAAATATATTGTAAACTTTTATAATCTGTGTAGATCTCACATTTCTCCCCATATAAGTAATGCCTCCAAATCTTTAAGGCAAATACAACTGCAGCCATCTCTAAATCATGTGTAAGATAATTTAACTCATGTTTCTTCAATTGACAGGAAGCATAAGCAATTACCCTCTTGTCCTGCATCAGGACACAACCAAGTCCGACCCTTGATGAATCACAATATACTGTGAACTTGCCATTCTCTATTGGTAATGGCAGCACTGGTGCTAATGCAAGACACAATTTCAAAGTTTGAAAGCTCTTCTCACATTCATCAGTCCATAGGAATCTTTCTTGCTTTCTGGTTAGTTTAGTTATTGGAGCTACAATTCTTGAAAAATCTTTAACAAACCACCTGTAGTAACCTGCCATACCTAAGAAACTCCACACTTCTGTTACATTAATAGGTCATGGCCAATTAGCTATAGCTTCCACCTTTTGCGGATCCACTTTAATGCTTTCTTTTCCCACAATATGACTAAGGAAACATACCTCAGTAAGCTAGAATTCACACTTTGATAGCTTAACATACATCTTATGCTCTCGTAATATCTGCAACACTATTCTCAAATGCTCTTCATGTTCTTCCTAGCTTTTGGAATAGATAAGAATGTCATCTATGAATACAATGACAAACTTATCCAAATAGGGCTTAAACACCCAATTCATCAGGTCCATAAAAGCAGTAGAGGCATTGGTTAACCCAAATGGCAATAGAAGGAATTCATAGTGACCATATCAAATTCTGAAAGAGTTTTAGACACATCTTCATTTTTAATTCTCAATTGATGATAACCCGATCTAAGGTCAATCTTGGAAAAATAACTGTTTCCTTGCAATTAATCAAACAGATCATCAATCTAGGGCAATGGATATTTGTTCTTGATGGTCACTTTATTCAATTGTCTGTAATCAATACACATTCGCAATGAACCATCCTTCTTCTTGACAAATAACACAGGAGCGCCCCACAGTGAACTATTAGGTCTGATAAACCCTTTATCTAGTAAGTCTTGCAACTGCACTTTTAACACTTTTAGTTCTGTTGGAGCCATTCTATAAGGTGGGATTGAAATAGGGTCTGTATCCGGATAGACTTCAATCTTAAACTCAATCTCCCTTTTAGGTGGCAAACCTGGCAAATCTTCAGGAAATAAGTCTGGAAACTCATTAACAATAAGAATATGATCAACTCCCTTTGAAGTCTTCTGAGTATCCATTACACTTGCCAAGTATACAAGATATCCTTTTCGTAGGACTCTCCTTGCCCCAATAGCAAAAATGAGTTTAATTCCCAAATCACTCTTATCACCCTGATGCTCAAATTTATCATGCCCCTCTGGTTGAAATTTAATCTTCTTTTCATAACAGTCAATTACTGCATGATAAGTGGTTAAACAATCCATTCCTAATATCACATCCAATTCTAGCACAGGCAATTCTACTAAATTCATTGGTAAAATTCTACCCTCTATATCTACTTTACAACTCGGGTATTCATATTTTACCTCTATGCTCTCACCCAAGGGGGTAAATATTTCTAAGGGTATTAACATCAATTGTTTCAATTCCCAATTTAGATGCAAATTTGGGTGATACAAAGGAATGTGTGGCACCAGAATCAAACAATATTTGAGCTAGTTCACATGACACAGGAATCTTACCTGTTATTGTCTTGCCTGATCTTTGAGCTTCTTGAGCATTAACTGCAAAGACCTGGCCTTGCCCTATACCAGCTAGTGCTTGACCACTAGTCTGACCCTGTCCTGATCCTCTACCTCTGCCTCTGCCCCCTGTGTCTCTCTGGTCATTTCTACTCATTTGTAAAGTAGGTTGTGAGGCTATTGTAGTAGTTTGTTGTTCTCCCTACATTGGACAATTCTTCACATAGTGACCATGCTAGCCACATTTCAGGCATGCACCTATTTGTCTTATGCATTCATCCTCATGCCTCTTCCCACAAAAATCACATATGGGAACATTAGTTGTCTGCACTGGTGGTGTATATGACCCTTGTGAAAATCTAGATTCAGACTGCCCTGTGGTACCTCTGCCCTGACCTCCCCTCTGACCATCTGTATGTGGTCTCTGCTTAGTTCCAACTGACGTAGTCTCTGTTTGTCTCTACTGAGAACTCCCTTCACCTCTTCTCTGCTATCTTTGAGTCTCAATCTTCCTTTTATGTTCTCTTTTCAATCTTTCTTCTTCATATTTTTCTTCCATTTGGACTGTTTGATCAACAATCATAGATAAAGAAGTGAACTCAGCAGGTAACAATGCATTATGTAGAGAGGCATGCAATCCCCATCTAAACCTACTAATCAAGTCTTCTTCAATAGGTATAATCATGCTGACATATTTACTCAGCCTGATGAACTCATCTGCATACTCATCGACACTTAAATTACCCTGTTCCAACTATTCAAACTGAATTATGTTTCTTTTTTTAACTCCCTCTGTCAAAAATAAATCCAATAATGCAGCCCTAAATTGTGCCTAAGTTGGTGGTGCATCACTATATAATTGTGTCTCAATGTGCCTAGAAAACCAAGTCCAAGCCTTTTCTTTCAACAATAAACCAACAAGCTCCACCGCTCTGACATCTGAGCATGGAAGTCTTCTTACCACCTTCTCTATTTGCTTTAGAAAATTAATAACTTCCTCACCTCTTCCACCTTTATATTCTAGCAGACTCAGCATCAGAAAGTTAAGTATATTGATTCCACCCTCATCAATCACTCTGCGACCCTCTTATACTATTGGCCCAACTAGTGCAGCAACAAGTGGTACAAGTACTGGTGGAATAACTGATGGAATGGCTAGTAGTGTAGGTGGTGGCACTACCTGTCTTTCTCTTCTCAGTTCCTGTAGTCTCTTCTCAATTCTAGCATTCTTTTCATCACTTCCAATCTCCAGGGATCTTTAGCTTCCCTGGTTTCCTCTGTCCTTCTCCTAAACCTAGGAGGTTCTTCCGGTTTCTCTCTGATCAATGACTCATTTGAGGCCACTTCTGCCTATCTACTGGGCTATTATGATCTCCTAGAAGTAGGTTCAATAGCACATTCACGTTCTCCTGTAGACAACTTAATCACTACAATAAACAAACACAATCATTTAACATATATAGTTATCGTGGAATAAACACATATTTAACGAATACAACAAATGATGAAACTAGATTTCCTATGCTTCATGGTTCACCTATGCTTTATTGACACATGTCTATATACTATTAGTATATCTATACTCTGATACCACCTTTGTCACTGTCATGTCCCGATTTTGGAACATGACGATCCTAGGATGTAGGAGATGCTAGAGGCGACCGACACCCGTAAAACCTTGTATCACATACTAATAATAATTAAAATCAATTTATTATCAATTACCTAATTACTATTCATTCTGATATTATGTAATATGTCTATAAATTTTACTGTAAATGGCTGTAACAATCATCATCTCATGCTACATCATTAATTATACTCCATAATATGCCATACATATATGTTCATAAACTAACTATACCATATACAACCCATGGAGCAGCTAAAATATAAACACACAAAATACAATGTTTAATATAATTACATTGTTACTCAAGTGGCAGAAATCCACAAAGATATCAACAGATAGGATTCTGCCTCCTACTCTGTACCTCGAAATGGGAAACAATGAAAGGGTGAGTATATAAGATACTCAGTGAATCTAATATGCATCGATCATAAATAAGGACCGAAACATCATTAAAGGATAAGCAGATGAAATAATAATGTCAGTTTGCTCAAGAATATCATAATACATAATCAAGTTATAGAAGATGACTGTAGAGTTAATAATCAAGTCAATAGAAAGTATATCACATGTGTCACGACCCGCTCATAGGTCGCGACGGTCCTAAGGTGCGAGAGATGCCAAGGCGACCTTCACCCGTAGAACCCATCAATCTCATCAATACAATCTCATACTATATTGCAGTGGAAACATATATTACAATCAATTCATTACTATACACATCAATCTATAATCATACACTCACATATGTACTATTCATTTTGTTACTCTATCATTCATTTTGTATCTTTCTGTAATAACCATAACCATATCATTAATTAATCTCCAATATTCCCATACATACATGTTCATACACTAACTATATCATACATAACCCATGGAGCAGCTAGGATATGAATATACAAAATATTCAATGTTTAATTGTAACACCTTAGTTTAAACCTAACCTAAACTATTAAGGGAAACATAGGGTGGAATTTTTTCTTTCATTTGAACTTGTGAATGTTATATGTTTATATATGAAATTGATAGATATGCATGTTATATGAAGTGATTGTATGCATAGAAGTGGTTTAAAGGCTATTAGGACAAAATCGGGTAATTTTAAGTTTTTGATGAATTGGGGGCAAAATGGTCATTTCGCAGCCCTTCGATTTTTTATGGAATAAATAGCATATTTGAAGGTAGAAAAGAATATTAGGGCAAGAAAATGATATTATTAAGTTTATTTGAATAATTATTGGAGAATTAAACCCGGTAGAAAATAATTCCCAGCAAGCTGCTCGATTGAGGAGCTTCATTTGAACTAAGGGCAATGTGGTCTTTTCTTTTGCAATATGGTGTTATATAGTGTATGCAAGCTTATGGTAACATTTTATGCTTACTTAAATCTAACCATTGGATGAAAAGATGAAGAAATGGATGGTTGGATGGCTAGGTTTCACCATTTCTACCATAAACCTAAAGCATAGGATTATTCCATTAATTTTTAAGTAGATTTTCCCACCCGTTCATTGTTCATCATCTTCCTTAAGATAAAATTGCAGCCAAGTTTTCTCTTTCCTCCTCCTCACTTTCAGCCACCATTGAACACCATCAAATCTTGTTGTTTTCTTTCATTTTTTGATGGAAACATGTTAATTCCATAATCCTAATCCCAAATATATCCATAGATTCAAAGGAAAAACTAGAAACAGTAACAAATCAATCCTTTGAAGATTTTGAAAAACTTTTGGTAAGTTATGGATTTTGAAATTCTTTTAATTCAAATATGTTCTTAAGATATTCTTTGATGTTTATTAGTGATCAAAACATGTTTTGAATGGATGAAATTCAAAAGGTTGGATTGAAATTCTAATAGAAAGAACTTTAAATCAAAGTATTGTGTTGATGAATTATTTTGTTCAAATGATGTTTATTTGGTGTGTATAACATGAATTAGTGGTGAAATGATTGAAATAAATTCATTTGAATGGAATTCCAAAGTGACCGAACCATATGGTGTTGAACTATAGTTTTATGTTTTGTTGTTTTATAGGTTTAAAAGATAGAATGAGTTGAATTTGATGTGTATGTGATGATTTGATGGTTAAATGATGGAAAGAAAATGATTTGGATGAAGCACTACTTTGGTTAAACCATTGAGGTGCTTGTGTAATGGTGTTATGCTTGATGTTTAATAGGTTTAAATGATTGAATGTTATGTAATTGATGTGTATTAATGTTGTATAATTGCATGGCATTGAAAAATGGATGAACAGAATAAATTCCATCTTGGTAGAACCATATTGAGTTTGTTAGTTTAATGTGTTAGGTTAATGTGTTTAGGAAGGAAGTGTTTGATTATGGTTAAGTGATGAAAATGATTAAAATGTATAGGTTTAGATATGTAAAGAATGATTGATTTAAGTACTTGAAAGTTAAACTTGAATATGGTGAATACTTGATATGAAATGATGAACTAAGTGTATATGAGTTCTTGATATGATATATAAGAGATGAATATGTGTAATGGGAGTTAATTATGGTGATAGGTAGGTGCTTATGCATAAAGGAACAGAAAATGTGTAAAATGTGCAAAATGAGATTTATAAGATATAATGTGTATGCCTTATGTAATTTGGTGTGTTTTGATGTGTACGATATGTTTTGTGATGTTATAAACTCTTACCGGAGTGTTATATGTGAAAATAGGTGAATCGTCGAGAACTCTAGCTCGGAGTGTCGGACGGCAAGCCGACTAAGGCTACAATTAGTACATTGGGGGCTAAAGCGGGAAAATTGCATAAAAGGTGAGTCCTTATGTATAATCATGCATGATTTGCATCATATATGCTATAATATTTCATTTGAGCCAATAAAATAGAGTTTGATACCCAAAATCACAAATAGTGCAAATTGGCCCGTAAATAAGCTCGCAGAAATGATAAAAAATGACCTAAACTTTGTCTGGCTATAAAATGAAACCCAGAAAGCCAATTGGGTCACCACTTGGCCCAATCATCTAGTCTTGACCAAAGCTTTAAAACGGTACCTCATGGTCTACCTAAATCTTTTAGTAACATAGTTAACCAGAAACGACTCAAAAATACCAAAACGGACCCGTAACGGCGAGAGTTGAAGTATAAAATTACAAATAGTGTGGATGCACTTTTCATTTGATCCAATCCTGTTATATCATATGTGCATTGACTCGTACACTGGATTCTCATATGAATATTGATATGGATATTATATGAAGAGTGATATGAATACTTGTTATAATCTTACTTGTTATCTTATATTGATTCTACAGGCCATATATGGACAACCTTGGTATCATAATCATTTACTGCATTTTTATACATATGGATTCACTGAGTATTTTTATACTCACCCCCTTCACTGGTTATCATTTTCATGTCAGCAGTGAGGCCCGAATTTCATAGGCACTTCCTATCCTTGCTGTGGAAATTTTGATACTTGTGACATGTAAATTCCAGTCCCAAAAATATATGTAAATATTTATATAGTATAAAGGTTCCATGGTACTGTAAATTAAGAAATGGCATGTATATATGTATGTTTGCATCTTATAGACTTGCATATAAGTTATACTATGTATATATATGTGTGATGCTATTAATGGATATGATTTGATAAACAGTTGCATATATTGAGTTAATATTGGAGATCCAGAGGGATCATTGATTTTAGTATAGATGTTGAAGTATATAGTGGAAGTACTTATTTGTATGTATTTCAGCTGGGCATAATCCTTATATAGATGAGATGCTGCCCAAATTTTTTATAGAATTGTCAAGCTATATTGAGCTTGTTATTGAATTGCATGTCATATAGTACAGTTATTTGGGTTCTTCGAGGTACTAGTAGCTTAGGCAACACCTGTACCCTAGGACTGTCATGGCTCCCAGCTTGGGTTGTGACAAAGGTGGTTTCAAAGCTAAAGGTTTATATAACCTCTAGTGTTTGTATACAAGTAGCAATAGAAGTACCATGGAATCTAGGATATTCATATATCGTCAAAATGACAAGTCTTCATCATTGTTTGAAATTTTGTGTACCTATTATCTAAACATCCTTTTACATGTTGTTTTGTATAGTGTGTTAAGATGTCAGAGAGGGAAACTAGACGAGCTAGGCCTATTGAGGGGAATGATTATCTTGAGTCTAGTGAGGAAGCAGAGGTTGCTTCTAATGCATCTACTATGTGGGGAACTCAGTCTGAGCCATCCAAGTCACGGAGACGCACAGAGTCTGATTCGATGGATGAGGCACCCTAGAGACAGGAGATACAGGATATGAGACAAGAGATTTTACAGACCATCCAGACTCATTTTGTAGCACAGCCTACAGTGGTACAGCCACCACCACCTCCAATACAGCCAGTGGTACAGCCAATAGTGTTACAGGGGGGCAGAGTACAGAGGGTTATACCAGAGGGTGGTGTATCTGTTGCGATGTTCATGAGATTCAGAATGCCTACATTTTTAGGGGAGTATGGTACTGACCCCAGTGATTTCATTGACAGGGTAAACAGGATGGTTCGCACACTGCCTTGGTTTGATGCCAGAACTATAGAGTTGGTAGGGTTATAGCTGGAGACAGATGCTGCTACCTGATTTACAGAGCATATTGATGAGTATATTCACAGTGATGATCCGATGTCTTGGGCAGAATTTAAACAAAGAATGATGGATGAATTTCTTACTGAGGGTCTGAGGGAGAGCAATATTGTGAAATTTGAACAGCTGAGATAGGGAAACTTATCTATGTTGGAATATGCTAGACAATTCAGACGGTTGAGTAAGTATGCCAGAAGAATTGCTCCTACTAAAGATGATCTGATCAGGCGATTCAGGAGAAGTTTGCATGCTACCTTGCATAATATTTTATTGGCTATGGAGTTTACTTCCCTGAGTCGGGCTATTAATAAAGCAGCACAGATGAAAGCCAAATACAAGGAAGAAAGGTCTGATAGGGAGCAGAAGAAGAGGGGAAGAGAGTTTCGTAGACCTGGGGAGGGGACATCTCAGTCTTTTGCATCTAGACCTCCTCCCAGACCAATACAGTCATTGCCACCTTCCAGTCAGAGACAGGATATAGGCAGAGGCATTAGTATGAGGCCTCCTGTTTCCAACTATTTCAGAGGCCCTGTTATACCAGTCCAGATGACATCATCAGTACCCACATGTACTTTGTACGGGAAGAAACATTCAGGGGCATGTTATTTCAAAACAGGAGCATGCCTTAGGTGTGGATAGTTTAGGCACTATTATAGAGATTGCCCTATGTTTAGAGTTTCACAGCCTACTGAGGCAGGATCTTCCCATCCATCAATGCAGATGGGTAAGGGGAGCACCGATAGAGGCAGACCAGCAGGACAGAGTCCGACAGTGGAACAGTCAGTCGCTGGTAGAGGTCAAGGGTGAGTCTTTGTAGTGACTCAGCAGCAGGCCCAGGGATCATATGAAACAGTTGTAGGTATGATTTCTGTCCATAGCATAGTGGCTTATGTGTTATTTGATTCGGGTGCAACCCATTCCTTTATATCACCTGTTTTTGCTTTAAAATTGGGGCTAGATAGAAAACCTTTATATATATCCTTAGAAATAGCCATACTAATGGGAGATAAGGTTATTGTAGAGCATAAGTATGATATATGTGATATTAGAATTTGTGATAGATCCTTACCTGCTGAGTTGATTAAGTTACCTGTGTTAAAGTTTGATATTATCCTGGGTATGGATTGGTTGACTGATCATAAAGCTACCATTGATTGTGCATTAAAGAGAATAAAGTTTCGACCTGATGGGCAGGAAAAGTTTATTTTTCAGGGGGAGGTTAACAGTCATATATCTGGGTTAGTATCTGCAGTACAGGCAGAGAGATTGATGGAGATAAATAAGATTTGATGTTGTTCATATTTGTATTTCTATATTTTTGGTATTTTTATTTTCCTTAATTACTTTTAATAGGAAACTTAGTTTTAGGCGTTATCTAAGATATTATATTAGTTTTGATTTGTTTCTCTATTTAAGTTAGTTTTGATTTATTTCCTTGTTTATGTAAATCCAGTGATTTGTTTCCTTTTGGAAATAAATTACCATATTATATTTTAGGGTTTTCTGAAAGTTATTTCCTATATATAGTTATGTAAACCTTAGAGTTGGGAGAGCTTGGATTTGAATTAAAAATAACCTTTCTGTTTGAAAGTTGATTCTTCCAATTTTCAGTATTCTTTTTTGAATCAACGAAATTTGATGCCTATTTTCTAGTATTTTTAAAATCAACAGGTTATAGAAGATTATTTTCCAGTATTTGTGCGCGAATCAACGAATTGTAATAGTATTTCAATTCCATTAATATTTTCGCTGCATCAGTTGGTATCAGAGCTTGCGCTCGTTCCTTGAAAAGTCATGCCATCAAGGAGAAGTTGTCAGGTTGTACCTATAGATAAGGCTTATAATTGTGACACAACAGCTCAGATGGAGCAACGTAACATGAACCATCTGGAGGAACGTATGATACACCTGATGGATCAGTTAACCCATTGGATAAATGAGATTTTAAGAGATCAAATTTTTAATCTTCATGCCTCAGAAATAATGTCAAATGTCAATTGGGATTTACCTCCAGCATTTGATGATTATCCCGATGAAGAAATATTATTATCTATAACAATAGTTTCATCATCTATTAAGAATCATAATAATATCGATGAATCACAATAGATCACAACATAGTTTCATAAGAAAGAATAATATTATTACGAAGATCCATTCTTCATTAATCTTTCTACTGCATCTGATTCTCAATTCATAAAAAAAAAATTAATTAAAACTTATATCCAAAGTTATTGGACAGATTAGATGAGAATTATAAGGAAAATTGGAAAGTTTCACATTCTTTATGAGTATTTTATGACCATGTGTTTTCAATATAGAATTCTTTTACCTAAGGATTCTTTTAAAGATAATGTTGCTGCAAATTCAAGGATGAATTTTTTGTACCTAAGAGAGAATGATGGAGATCAACAAGATTTGATGTTTTTCATATTTGTATTTCTATATTTTTGGTATTTTTATTTTCCTTAATTACTTTTAATAGGAAACTTAGTTTTAGGTGTTATTTAAGGTATTATATTAGTTTTGATTTGTTTCTCTATTTAAGTTAGTTTTTATTTATTTCCTTA
>CANXYC010202569.1:0-50770 GCA_948193065.1 Aleurites moluccanus | reverse complement strand
AAATAAAAATGTAATATATAAATATTATACATAAAATTATTTTTATATATTTTTTAATATTCTAATTTTAATTAAATAAAAAAGTAAGAAAATATAATTAAATATATAAAAATAATTTTCAAATATATAAAATTAGAAAATAGATTAAATAATTAAAAATTAATTTTATTTATTTTAATTTTAGGAAAGTATAGTTAAATAAAAATTAATTATTTCAATTTAATAAAAAATAATTTTAAATTAAAAATAATATATTTTTTTAATTTTTAATAAATAAAATAATTAATTTTTATTTAGTTATTAATTTATTTTATTTTTTTATATTTTTAATTTAAAAAAATACTTTTTTGTAAATAAATAAAATTTTAAGGACTAAATTGTAATTTATCAATTATTTTTTTAATCCTTGTGGGGTCCAGGAAGAAAAATCAACGGTCAAAATGCCGAAATTATAGATTTTAATAACATTAAAATCAAAATTATATCTCGAAAAATATTAAAAACTAATATACTCGTAGAGTTAAACGGTAAAGTCAAAAATTATACCTTATCTTAATTTTTAAACACCGAAATAGAATAATATCAATTTAGATGAGTTTAATTTCTTAGTTTAAGTTGAAAATTACTCTACCAAATCATGCTGTCAAAATCAAGCATTGTCCATAATAGGATTTTGGCGTTTGCAAGAAATGAATTCTAACATATATATATATATTATTAGAATTCAATTCAACTTTTTGGTCGGGAAGAATTCTATTCATAAAAAAGTATATTGGATTTAAAAAAATGATAATAACTTTATCATTATCAATTTGTTTCTTATTGAATTTCTTAATTATATGCATCGTGAAATAAATTATCAATCACCTAACTATTAGTAATAAAATATATTAAAATTTAAAATTAATTAAAAATCAATGTTAAATTTGAATTACACTAATAATAATTTTCTCCTTATTACTAAAAACAATACATATTAGAGTAATTTCCACACTATTTTTTCCTTAAGATTTCTAATAGATAGTCGAAAAATTAATTTTGAATATATAATTTTTTTTTTCATAAAAATTAAATTTGAATAAGTTAAAAAAAAATATTTTAAAAATTAAATTTTAATAAATTAAATAATTTTTTTTTATAAATAATGTGGTCGAGACTCACTTGAATTACTTAGTAACTTCATCTCCAATCCCCTACAAACAAACAAAAATCTTAGCCAATTAATATTTTAAAGTAGGATTTAATGTGTAAAAATACACACTAAAATTGAAATTTCCAAAAAAAAAATATTTTATGTTGTTACAAATAATCATTTGAAATTTCAGTAACTGTCATGGAGGTTTATGGCTAAAATATGTCAAATTAGTTATAAATTTTGAATTTTAATAATCTATAATAAATATTTTTAAGATGATATTTTTTGTAATAACAATTTAAATAGAATATGATAAAATTGATTGTTGGGTTCAAAATTCGTCAATAACAAGGCTAGAAAAACCGAAAAAATAAATCTTACCCCACGAAAGAGTCCACAACATAGAACGAAGCCCAATTATTGGACAAAACCATGTCTAGGCTTTGAGCCCAAACATCTCTGCAACAAACGAGAAAGTTCAAAAAACAACAAGAAACGGGCTGGGGTTCAATGATTGGGCTTGAACCCACTTTTCTTTTGTTTTATAGAATAAGGTGATCCATCTACAGCCCAGATTAGACAACCCATTTATAGCATATTTTTTTGACAGACAATAATCCAAATAAATGAATTGATTATGGATGACGTACGATAAAATAACTCAACTAAATAATCTTATTTGTTTTAATTTTTTTTTAATAAATTTAATTTCGGTAGAGTCTCCAGTTCGAATTCTTTCAATTCTGGATATGATTTTAATGGTTAGTTTTGATAAACAAATACAATAAAATATCTATAAATTAATATCGTTTGAACTTATAAATTTTATTAATTAAAAGAGATATTAATTAATTGAGTATTAATTTAACCTATTAATTCAAGTTATAATTGTAAAAAATGATTATTTAATAAAAATTATTAATTTATCTATTATTAATTTATAATGATTTTATTATATGCATTTGAATTAAACTCAGTTTTTTATACTTTCTAATTTTTAATAAAAAATAATTGTGCATTACTGCCATTTAATTTTATAATTGCTCACATAATTATATATATTGCTCTCATAAGCTCTATTTTTTTTTTTAATTTCTTTAGGTATGTTTTAATAATTAATTTAACATATCTATTATGAAAAAGATATATGCATGAAAGCTCTAACCATTTGTCCTTTTATCCTTTTTATGTGCACATAACTTTTTTTTTTATGAGTGATGTTAAATCAACACACACACACACATATATATATATATATATATATATATATATTCAATAAATTAATAATTTTTATTATATAATAAAATTTTGCATTTCTGATTTAAATTAATATTTCACTTTTAATTAATAAAATTCATGAGCCGGAATGATATTAATTTATAAAAGCTTTAGTGTATATATCCACATGACGTTCAATTTACATCACAAAGATCAGGATACTTAAGTCATGAAACCCCAACCTTGAAGCTTTGGCCAATAATCCCAATAACCCTAGACAAGGTAACCCCCTCAGTGGGGGTCTTCATGAACTAATTAATTGTTTTGATTTGAGCCCAAATCAATAATTTTTTAATTTGAGCCCAAATCAATAATTTTTTAATTTGTACTTTTTTTTTTTGAGAAATAGTACTCTATTTGTTATAACTTACTAGAGAATTATTACATGAATAAATAATTTTTTGCTTAATTATTTTAATTATATTTAAAGCTAGCTAGAAATTCTTCCATTATGTTTAATAACTTTTTAAGTAGTGGAACTCTTTAAATTAAATAACATTAATTAGTGTCAAGAGCACTCACTGTCACTGATGTTACTTGCCTCTGAAAAATTAAAATCATATATTTGATAACTCAGCAGAAAGGCCCCCTTTAACAAAAATTTCCACTAATCGAATGGTTAGTTCATGTGTTTGCATTAATTAACTTGTTAATTTTGATTCTTTTCTTGTCAAACATACATTTATATGTATCCCTATCACTTTGGAATTTAATTAATATAGTAATATCTCAAGTTTCTAGATGCTTCATCACATATAATTATATAATCAATAATTAACGTTTGTGTGTATATCTAGCAATATCTAACCTCAAATCACTTAATCAATTTTGAATAAGAGAGATAATATATTTTTAAAATAGCGTATAGCGATGTATTAACATAGTGATGTAACTTTAGAATTTTTTGAGCAATAATTATTTTTTTTTAATTCAAGATTAAACCTGAAATGTTTCATATTGATATAATTTCAGTATCACTAAAAGCTCATTGGTAAGCTTATTTGGTATTATCATTGTTTTTATTTTATTTTATTTATATTTATCGATTACAAAAAATATTTTTTATTTGATATTTAAAAAAAAAAAAAACATTGTCACAATAAAAGAAATAAAAAAATGAGTTTTTTAAAGTTTTTTAACCTATTTTTCAAAATATAATTTTAACATAGAAAAATAGAAAAAAAAAACTAGAAATTAAGAAAAATAATACCAAGATCCCTAATTTTTATAAAAGTCAGATTAATTAATTCTAATGGAAAGCTCAATCAATCAGTTGGCAATAACTGAGCGAGTGGACTTTCTTTTATATATATTCTTGTTCACTGTTCGAATTTCTGTTTTTTTTTTTTATTTATAATTATCTAATTTTGATATAAATTATTTGTTTTTAATTGTAAAGTAATTGGTTTACTACTTAATATAATGTCAGCAAACTCATAATTGATAAAAAAAAAAAATTATTATTAATTTTTTTGGTTGATCCGAATAGTAGATATTTTAATAGTTTAAGCAGTCGAGTTTCAAATCTTATTAATACAATAATTAGAATTGAAAAATATTTTTATGACTCAAATTCAAATTAACATATATTTTTAATAATAATTAAAAATTTAGGGGGTGCTTGATGAATTTGTTATTGTTTCCAAAATGAGGTGCAAAACAAGGAAAAAACTCATCATATAGGTGCATCCCCCTTAATTTTCTTGATCCCGTTTAATTAATTGGAGATGGAAAAAATAGGAGAAATAATAAATTAGAAAATTTAGAAAAAACAAATGAGAAAATAGCACGTGCATAGGCTAGAGAATGAAGGACTAGACTTCTGTTTCTGATATTGTCTAATTTTCTGTTCTTTTTTCTGATTCTTAATTAAATACTGTACTAACTGAAGATTAATGAGTTAATTTGAATCTTACAACACCTATCAAGGTTTGTATTGTAGTATGGTACATGATCAATTAACTTGCTGACCATAGGATCATGCATGTGAAGTGCTCACATTTAATGTCAAAACTTAAAATCTTTGGTTGGACTCACCACAAATAATAAGAAACAATATATAGCAACTCTTAATTAACCCATTAATCTTTTAAATAAGATTTCATTTTTTTTTTAATTTATAATTAATCAATGAAAATTTTTTAATGATATTTTACAATTTTTGCGTTAAAATAAGAGTAAAATTGACAATTACTATTTAAGATTTATAGATAGTTATATTTATCAAGAAAAAAAAAGTTATTATTATTTAGTATTGTTAAACATATTTATTCTCAAATCAAAACATATCATCAATGAATTTTTTTTTTGGGTGATATTGAAATCATTTTAAAAATTTGTGAGATTTTGAGTTTCAAAATCTTTAAAAAATGATAGCTAGAAAACAGTATGCATCTGAATGGCCTGGACAGAGCCTTAACATATAATTATTAACCTCTGGAAAATATATATTACTATTAGATTTGACATTTTATTTTAATTTATATAAATATATGGCTGTTTCTGTTTGCTTTTGGCGCTCAATATTATTCCACAGAAGGGAAAAAAAAGGTTTACAGACCAAATAATTAAATCGGTGATGGATATCTGTAGAAGATGATAGCGACTATATACAGGAGAGAATTTGATGCATCCCATCCAGCCATTTTTTATCAATTTAGGTATTTATTTGTTAAGACTTTGAGAGTAAACCTATCATGGAGAAAATTTATATTTGAAAAATAAAATGTTTAAAAAAATTGACTTAAATTGTGCTTTCAATATTATAATATGAAGATATTAAAGGTTGGTTTTATTTGCACTGCTGAAATGAAAATATAGTATTTTTTAAAATATCTATGCTTTTATATTTGAATTTAATTATAAATATATTTTAATTTTTTTTAATTAATTCAATGAAAAATATTTTCAAATTAACTTACGTATATATTAAAACTAATTTTTTTTTTATGAAAGAATTTACTACTGCGTGTATTTTTATGCTTAACTTATGCATTTAAAAATTATTTTATAATTGTTCACATTAAAAATTAAATGTTAGTAAATAAATTTTAATTTTAATTATACTTTAATTTATGAGTGCCATATCAAAAATTGAATCTTGTTAAATAAATTTTAATTTTAACTATACTTTCTAAAGTTTTGATTAATTAGACTGTATTATTATTTCAAAATTAAAATTAAATGGAATTCATAAAACTGAAACATTGCCTAGCTAGTATTAGTATATATTTTGTCAATCATTACAATCATGGAATACAAGAAATGCATGTCTAGTAGCTAGTCTGCATTTTTGCCAAATTCATTAAGCAAGTAGATAGCATTAATGTTAATGAAGGAAATGATTTTAAGTTTGAGTCTAGGTTGGAGTGAAATTAAAAAAAAAAAAAGAAATAGATAACATTAGTACAAATTCTTGAAATTTTATTAATAATGTATGAAGTCAAACTCATTTATACATATAGTTCTTTCACAGCTGGATTGATAGATGGAGATAACTTCATCTAGTTTTTAATGTTATTTCTTTGACAAATATATATATATTTTTATTATTATGGCTAGGCTGCATCTTGGGTAGACTTATTATTATTATTTATTAAGAATTTTGACATTTTGGACTTAGTTTAACTCAATCAAATATAATAATACTACACGTAACATTTTATTGATCAAATAAGGTAAAACTGTAATCATCGAAGTAATTGTAGAAATAAAATTCGTAATTCAGGTTAGGATTAAGATTCAAATACCATCAAATAATAAAGATAATAACATATATAAAATATAGAGGTTTGAATGTATTGTGGATATAAAATAATTTATTATAAAATAAAATAGAAATATAGAGGTTTCGTCTTTATTATTAAAATAAAAAGAAAAAAGAAAAAACACTATGAATAATGAATAATGAATTTTGAATTTGTAGTCAGGGTGGTTCGAGGAAATTATAAGTAGACCCCATTGCAAGATAATGTCTCCTTGGCCTGACAGTTAAAGATAATAAAACAAAATAGAAAAGAAAAAAGGAGGAGAAAAATAATACTTCATGTTCTAAAATAAATATCTAAATTATAAAATATATTATTATTAATTTTTTTTTAATTTTTTTAATTCATTTATTACTTTCATCTCCTTTTTAATTCTCTCACATTTCATATTTTTTAATTAATTTTTATATTTTTTAATATATTTTTAATAAATATATTATTATCAATTTAAAATAAAATATAATTTAAATTAAAAAATAAGACAATTTAATTTAGATATCTCAAAAAAAAAATTAAAATATTTATTTTAAAATAAAAAAAATATATGAAATTATATTATCAAAATCCATTTTAATTTTTAAGATTTGAGAATGAAATTTAATCAACTAAAAAAAAAATTAAATTAGTAGATTTTCATTAATAAAAGTCAAAAACCAAAATAAACACCATCTATATATCATTTTCGACTTTTTAATATATTTTGAAAAAAAAATAATTTAAAAACTGTTAGATTTTAGAAATACATTAGCTAACAAATCAATTTCATGAGTCTATCTCTCAGTCGCTTCAAAAACTTTTTCGTACATATAAATTATTAAAAGTTATATATATAAAGAAGTTTATTATTAGAGGTATAAAAATAATATATGTAAAAAAGTAAGGCGAAATATCAAAATGAAGACAACCTAAGGATCTTATCAATAAGGATGTTTTGTCCAACAAAATCTAATAGCTCTTCTTTTGTGGGACCCTTTTAAGATTTGCTGTCACTTAACATTTCTATATAACCATCAATTGGCACATTCCTCAAGCCCCCTTCCCCCCCCTCTCTTTTAATTTCTTTTTTCTTGTTAAAAGATTAATTCTTGATTTTGTAATTTTGTAATTTTTTTTTTAAACTTCTTTTATGCATTTTCTAAGCTCAAACTCAAGTAGTGCTCTAAATTTTTCTCATAACTATTACCATTTCTTTCTTTCTTTTAATTCATCTTCTCTTTATTTTTTTATAAATTTTTTAAGGCAAACATAGTAAATAGTAACATTTAAAAGTTATCATTAGGGTGTGTATATAAATATTCACCTCTGTTTTATAGACTTGAACAAGAAAAAATGAAGGAGAGTGGTAGAAAACAAGGTGCACTATCGCCATGCGCAGCTTGCAAACTTCTCCGTCGAAGATGTGCACAAGATTGTATTTTTGCTCCTTATTTTCCAGCCGATGAGCCTCAAAAATTTGCCAGTGTCCATAAGGTATTTGGAGCAAGCAATGTTAATAAAATGTTACAGGTTAATCTCCAACTTGCCTCTCTCTTTTTCAAAATATGATTTGATAATTGATATTAACATATATATATATATTTGTGCAGTTATTTTATTTCCCCATATAATGAAATTTTATTTGCAAGTGGCCTTTTTTAACTTTTTTTTTTATATATTTTGAGAAAGGAAATTTATTATTGTTATTTAGATTGTGCAGTTCATTTTTATATAGTCGTACATTTACCAAGAACTTATCTTATTTTTTATTTTTTATTTTTTTTCTTTTTAAAGTTTTACTAAGATGAATATGCAAAATTAATTCTATTGCTTCATGGTTTTTATATCATGTACAAGTTATATGTTTAAAGAAAAAATATATAATCATAAAATATATACTCCTTATCCTTAATTTTCTTTTGTTTACTTATATATGTTTATTAATTTGGAGAGAAACGAGGTATGCACATGCGTATATAGTTCATAGTTTTTTTTTTATTAATTTAAAAACTATGATTAATCAAAAAAACTATTAGTAATAAAAAAATATTGTTCACAGTTCATAGTTTATGTTTATTAGATAAAAAAAACCACACACACACAAAAAAAAATCATATATGTAAGATTGCTTAAAAAAAAAACCTTAGAATATATGGAAGACTTTTTGAACTGTTTAGGAAAAAAGAAATTCTCATTGTAGCGTCAAAATCTGGTGAATTATACATCAACAAATTCTATAACAAATAACCAGAACACCCATCATAACAGAAGTAACTTTATTGTTAGTGTTTCTATTAGCTAGCTAGGGATTTACTGATAATTAAAGATTATTATTTTTAATTATATGTTATAAATCCAACAAGATCTAAATCTTTAATTATATATATAAAATAAATACTCTATCACTGATTTATTAATTTAATAAATTATTATTTTTTTGCAATGTTATACAATTATTTTGTTTTTGTCAATGGCTAATTTTGTCATGATATATATACTAAAACTCAATTCAACTCAATTTAATCTTAATCCTAAAATTAATTAGTCAGTTATATGAATTCTTTATTTTTACTCCAAGTAATTTTGGATAATATTTTCTGATAATTATAATGCATTTAAATCATATTATATTTCTTTTTTCCAAGATAATTTAAGTCTAGATCTTTTCTTTTTTCTCTCCTCTATTATAATGTATTTAATTTTCCGAACTGAAAAACCTTCCTAAATTTTCTTTTAATTGCGAAAACTATCTTAATTTTCATCATTTCATCTTGCTCTCAATTTAAACTAATATTTTTATTACTTATTATATCTATTTTAGTACGAGCACACATTTATCTTTGCACTCTTGTTATAAACCTATTTTATATTTATTTAAAATAATCAGTTCGCATAATAGAAAACGACAAATAAGGGGAAAAAAGAAAGAAAAAACAAGCAATTTAAAGAAGTGGAGAAAAGTGATCTCCTCGTATATATATATATTTTCACTTTTATTTTCCGTTCTAGACTTCTAGTGGTTAGTTTCAGTTGGTATAGAGACCCACACAACACTAAAAAAAGTAGGATTCTAATTCCATATTCTATTCAAAAGTAACTGTTTTTACTATTTGATTCCTCAATTTCGTACACTAACTAGAATAAAAGGATAACAATATATTGCTTTACTTGTTGGTTGCATATGTGAAATCTAGAGGATAAAGTGAGAAAAAGGGTATATATATATTTATGAGATATGATTAAAGTGATTAAGAGCCAATGACTAATAAGAAAAAAAAAAGTGATTAAGAACCAAACTCTATTACTTTATGAATCATGACCCTCCCACTTGTGGCTTTTGGAAATTAAAACAAAGCTTTAACCTTAGAATTTTATTATTTTCAGATAAAATTTGAAAAAGAAAGGTTGATTATTATGAATTCCTATGCTTTTCTTCGTACTTTAAAGATATGAAGTTACATTGAAAGAAATATATATACATTACAAATACGTCCAAAAGAGACTTAATTGATTCCATTTATGCAAATAAAGTTTGATACTTTCTTATGCTTTATTTAATTTAATTTTGTGATGATGATGTCACCATGACATCAATATATTTTTAATTACAATTTGTAGCTTAAAAATAGAATATATTCCGACTCGAAACCTCTTCAATATGACTATTTTAAAAATTTAAAAAGAAATATTTATATATTTCAATAATATAAAAAATGTTAAGTAAAAAATTATCTATACATTTCAACATAATTAAAATGAAAGATTATATAATTTTTGATAGTGTAGAATTATTTTTTTGTTAGTTATAATAAAAATATACAGAAGTTTCTTTTTCTAAGAAAAATTAGTTGAAAAAATTTTAAAAATATTTAATTTGGGCTTTATTAAAAAATAAAAAATGAGAGGCAATAATATATTAAGTTTTATAACCACATAATTATTTTTTTTGCTTATTCACTTAATAAAAAATTTTAATTATTTTAAATGAAATGACTATTTTATTAACAAAAATAAATGTGAGAGACTATTTAATTTGTTTAAAAAAAAAAGATTAACTTATTAATTAAAATAAATATGAGAAATTAAATAATAATGTGTTTTATATTTTTAATCCATGTTATTTGTTATTGAAGTGATAAAAGTTGAAATAAGTAATTTTGATATTATCAACAACTTTAGAAATTTGAGAGTATAGTAATATATTTTTAAATGATATAATAGAATTATAAAAAAATAAAAAATTTATGTTAATAGGCATTTATTGTTAGGTTAGGACTATTAATGATAGGAGAGTGATATTTTAATTGAAGTTTAATTAATAAATATATTTTTTTTTTAGTTAAAGGAAAAATTTAAAAAGAAAAATTCAAGTCAACAGTCTTATATTAGTACCTGTATATCAAAGCCGGTGGTGGTTATATAATTAGTTTAGGCAATTCAAAAGTATGAAACATCTTACATTAGCACGCCAGACATTAACATGCATGCTTAGAGTCAAATAATAATAGTAATAGTAATATCACATGCATGATTGGGTAAAAAAACCCTTTTTCTTAAGTTTCACTTCATTTGATGTATTATTCCAAGGTTCATTGCATCAACAAAAAAATGTCAATTCTATGATTAGTTTGATGGGTGATTTTGTTGTCAACTTCTTTTTATACCCTTTACTTAGGAACTTACTACGTAAATGTTTTATATTCTCAAATGCCTTCTTGACCAAGCAACATAGAATTTTAGGATTCAATTAGGTCAATTAGAATTTTAGGATTAGGGTTTGCAAATTTCTTAACAAATTACAGTGTAAAGTTAGATTTTAACAAGAAATATATAAGTTTTTAATATAAACACAAAAAGGAATATTCTTTACTCCCCTCCATTATTACTTAACTTCATTTCACATTAGTTAATTTCTATAATATTAATGAATTTATGATTTAATAATTATATATGTCTTATAACATCTTTAAGATGTAATAAATTTTGAAAATTTATAGGAATTACCTGAGCATCAACGAAGTGATGCGGTGAGTTCTATGGTGTATGAGGCAAATGCTAGGGTACGTGACCCAGTTTATGGGTGTGTTGGGGCAATATCATCTTTGCAACAACAAATTGATTCTCTGCAAACCCAATTGGCAATTGCACAAGCTGAGGTTGTACACATGAGAATGAGCCAATTTGGTTCATCTTCAAATCCAAACACCATGGATATGGTAGTTGATCAGGCCACTGCTGGGGAATCATTGTGGTCATGCTAGTTTATTAGCATGCCCTGCCTTCCCTTTTTGCCTATATACTTATTGATTCACTATAATGGGCATGCTTTATTGTCTGCCTCTTTTTTATACCCTTTTGCTTCTGTTTTTTTAAGTCTTTATAGCACATCTCTTCTACTTGACCAAGAGATGATGATGAACATGATGATTAACCATATTGTATATATATTTCTAAACATATATAATTATGATGAGTTATTATATGTTTAATGCTAGTGAAGCAGACACACTCTTCTTTTTTTTTTTGTTTGTTTGTTTTGGAGTCGCACTCTTTTAATTACCATAATTTACCTGTAAAAAAGGGGTGTTTGAGTGGGGTTTGACAATGTTATGGTTGGGACAATGTCAATGTGTTATAATTAATCCATTAATTGTTATTATTATAATTAAATATGTTGTTAATTACATGATTTAATTTGAAAGCTTAAATTAAGTCTTGAGTTGGGGTAAAAGTTCCAATTCAAATCAAATAATAAGTGAAACCAAAGACTATAAAAGTAATAGGGAACTAATGTAAATGAATTCAAACTGATGCTTATTAAGTAATAATTACTTATATTAATTGATATAGTTAGTCACCCACACCAGGTATCCTATAACCTTCTCATAAAATATAAATATTAAATGGACTACTTACTAATATAATATCATATTTTTATATTAAAAAGTGAATTTAAAATTGAATAACATCAAATAATAATTTGAAAAGAAATAAACATACAAATAAATTATACGCTTTTCCGGCTTGCTTTTGTAATATCATAATTGAAATTTTTAATATTTAAATTTAAACACTCAAATTAAAAAATTTCTGACACAGTATTAGAGTTTTAACTCTTTCAGATAATATCTCACTCATGGCTCGAATCCCATTAATTAGTGAAACAAAAATGTTTATACAATCTAAGGAATTAAAACATTTCCAACAGTTCAATAATAAACATTGAAATTGAAATATTATTTAAATTTTTTTTTGTGATTTTAAATTTATATGAAATTATTTTATATCATTATATTTCTATAGATTTTCAATAAAAAATTTATACAAATTAATATATATAAAATATATTTTTATTATTTTTCAACTGATAACTGATCCATATATAATATATTTGATCTATATATTTTCTTTATCTTTATATTCAAAACTATTAAAAAAATAATAATTTAATAATTAAATTTAATAAATAATAATAATAATAATAGTTAATACATGTTAAAATATTTTAAAAACATATAATTTAAATCTAAAAAAATATGGCCAAAACTGGTGGAAATTGCGAGCTTGCCACTAGTTGGTAATAAATTAACAATGTCATAATCAAAATATGGACTGTCCAAGATTGAATTCAGAAGAAAAAAAAATTATTTATTTATTGTAAATTCTGTAATCCCATCATTGTAATATTGAAAAAAAATATAATTAATTATGTTGAGGATAAAGCTGAATTGTAATTGAACAACTAATTATTTAACCAATATCAAACAATCAAATTAGTGTTCTGTTTCCAATCGCATGAAACTGCTAGTTGTAGTAGAGAAGGTTAGAAATTTATAGTAATTTTAATCAACTGAACAAAACTAAATAAAATAAAAGAAGAACATCTCAGAGAAAATTATTGTATACAGAAACAGAAAGTAGCTTAATTTTTTTCAAATAAAGAGGATTTTATTTCTTCGACAGTCACACAACCGCAGACCCATCAAACAAGCAGATGAGGAATTTTGAGAAACCATGGAGCCCATTTCTTTTCTACTCCGCCCAATCTTTCCAATTTATTTATAAACAAAATCCAAGAAACAGCCCAAGGCAAAGCCTCGAGGCTCGACCCAAATTAACACCTCTACAGGGATTCCACCGCCCACTCACCTTAACCTAACCCATCTTTATGGGCTACGTTGTTAGTCATCTCCATCCATTTATATGAACAAAAAAATATATAAACAAAAAATTATGATAATTTAAAAAAAAAAAATTATTTGGACATCCTTGAGGTTAGATATAGTTAACAATTTCATCCCCATTATTTTAATTTAATATTTTTAGTTCTGAAATTTGTTAATACTCAATACTTTAGTACTTATTTGTACAATTATAAAATTTTTGATATTTTAGTTTATGTAACATTTTTATCCCTAAAATTAATTTAATATGTTTTAGTCCTTCAATTATTGTATTTTAGAACACATTAATTCCTCAAAATCCAGCACCTTTTATTGAAGTTAGTTAACATTTTAAAAATGATAATTTTGAATCATAAGGATTAAAGTGCTAAATATATCTAATTTTAAGGGTGTTATAGTAATTTAAAAAATTAAAAACAATATAAAATTGGCGATAACTGTGCCCAATCATGATTTGAAGACCTATTCTGATATAATGATTGTTGTTAAAATCGAATCAAATCGATTAATCGAATAGAAAAATCAGAAATTAAATCAAGGATTGATTTGGTTAATAAAAAATCATCTCTAAAAATTGGTGAATTGGTCGAATTAGGCCGATTTTTTTTATTCGAACGGTTTATAATTTTTTTTATTTTTTTTATTTTTAATTTTTTTTTAATTTTTAATAAAAAATAAAAAATATCAAATTATATTTATTTTTATTATATATATAATAAATATCAAATTATATATACATGTATATGTATACCTTTTTTTAGGTTTAATCGATTTGATTATAGTCCAACCTCTAATCTTCTGATTCTCTATTTTTACTGATTTTTTAACTGGTCCAATTTTGAAAACAATGGCTATAATTACTTGAATACTTCAAAATTCTCTAACAATTTACAAAAGCAAATAACATCTCGAATACTTTTTTGTAAAATAATAATTTTTATATAAAATTACTTCATGTTATAAAATTTCCCAAAACTTACCCAGAAAAAAAAAGTTATCTTGCTGTAAAATCATACTTTTTACAAAAAATAATTAAGTGTTATAAAATTTTTAAAATTTTATAAAATATGAGTCATTTTGTATATTATTTTATAAAATTACAATTTTATAAAAAATACTCAAGTTTTACAAAATAATATGTATAATGACACTTATTTTTGTAATTTTTTCAAAAATTTTATAAAATCAAATAAAACTATATGGTAGAAAACAGCGTTTAACTACAGCCCGAAGTTAGAAAAGTCAGCTTTTGTAGCTGATATTCTGCTCTCTGCTTTTGGAAATTTAGACTTTGATGGGGAAAAGATTTATATTTTCATTTCAAATGCATGAATGGTTTCTATTCATTAATGGACTGACAGACACTATATATTACCTTTGCTAAACACCTTTTGCTAATGATCTCGTCAATTTATATTGGAAGGTAAATCAAATTAACTGATTAAATTAAATTAAAATTGATGATTTTATAATTATTTAATTTAATTTTAATTTAAAAAATAGAATAAAATAAAATTTAATTTAATTTATGATTTAAATTTTTTTTTTTAATTTCAAACAGAATCAAACTGAAAATATATAGATTACTTTTTATAATTATTATAATTAATTATGTTTGGTTTTATTTTATATACACTCACATATTTTTTTAAATTATCATTAATTTAAAAAATTTAAAGAAAATAATCATTTATAAAAATTAACAATAAATAAATAAAAAAGTCTCATTTTTAAAGAAAAATAAATTTTGGGTGTATTAATTAATAAAATAAATAAGTTTTATATTATATATCGAATTATTTTTAGGATTATTTATTATCAATATTTTGTCAATATTTTTTTTTCTAAATTTATAATAAAATAATGGCGTTTACAAAAAAAAAAAATATTTAATTTGAAACTGACAAACTGAAAGTATTAAGACATAATCAAACCGAATCAAACAATAATGATGATTTTATTTGGTTTGATTTTATTTGATTTGAGAATTTTTCAAACCAAAAAGATTAATTTGATTTGATAAAAATATTTCAAACTGATCAAATCGAATTGATGGGCAAGAAAATATAATCCACAAAAATTAATAAATAAATAAATATTCAAGAAAATTTAGAGTTGCAAGTTGCCAAATTCATGAAAATACAAAAACACATTACACATGGTACTTGTAAACCTATAAAGATGATGGGAATCTATTGAACTTGAAATGAAGAGGACAATCTATATTTAATCAT
This sequence comes from Aleurites moluccanus, assembly GCA_948193065.1. Taxonomy (NCBI): domain Eukaryota; kingdom Viridiplantae; phylum Streptophyta; class Magnoliopsida; order Malpighiales; family Euphorbiaceae; genus Aleurites; species Aleurites moluccanus. The sequence continues at coordinate 35,196 of CANXYC010202569.1, read as the reverse complement.
GACAACCAACGAAAAAAGAAAATATATAGCAGGGTATCTTATTAATATGACTTTCTTTTAGTAAACGAAGTACTCTATACATGATCATTATCATTTTTGCCTTATTAAATGCTATATATAAATATAGCGGACTTAAATTTTATTCATCAATGCCATATATAATTGGGACATGGATATGAAAGCATCATATTTTAGAGTCTATTTAATTATAAAAGTATAAATATATATGTAGTATAGTAAATTAATTAATCTTAACAGGGTAAAACATATATATTATAAAATTTCAATCAATTTTAATATCTAATTATAATGATCAATTTGTGATTTTAACTATTTAAATGAATATAAAAATTTAAATTTTTATCATTTAATGATGCATTTTATTTTTATAGACTGATATAGTAGTAAATTGAAAATATGAGATTACCTAAAAAATTCCTGTAGACTCCGTACCCACTAACTAGGTTTCTTCAAGATATGGTATAGTGGGGGGAATTCTGTCCTCAAATTGTGAACTTAGAAGTAGGGTAGTTTTTTTTTTTTTTTAAAAATATATTGGAGGAATTGAGACTCGAATTTAGTCTATTACTTAATTTATAGATATGCATTATCACTAAACTATACTTGGGAATGCATATATTCATGGGACCTCATGAGCAAGCAATTGGGCAATCATTATTTTGGTTACAACTAAGTTTGTGGGAAAAGAAAAATGTGGCAAGATAAGCCTCTTTTGTCACCGACAAATCTCATAGAAATGATGATTGATTGTATTATTTTGGACTCAGTATAACTGAAATTATCATTGCCATCAACTACTCTTTATAGCTTCAACCCACTTATAACACACCTCAGTAGCTCTCCCATCTCCTTAAAGGACACTCACTTTCAACTTCTCAATTACATTACTACAGTCACAAAAACTTGAATTTTGTTGTTAAATTTAGCTAATGATAAACTGTTTTTAGGGGACTCATTTATAAGTTTATTTTAACTGTTTTTGGGTTGGCACCCATAAGTTTATTTCAAGTTTTAATTTTAATGATTTCTTAACATGACAATATATATTACTCACATCAATTTTTAAACTCTTATTTACTTATAAAATTAAAACTTTTAGTTAGAACTATTTATTGACAGATAAAAAAATAAACTTTAAAATTTAAATTTAATATATGATATTTAAGAGTTTGACGTTCCTTATATGTAATATTTTAAGAAAATATTCAAATATTTAAATACTCAAATATTATGTAGTTTTTATTATTTAGTAACAAATTACATTTAATTTCTTCCTCTTTGGGCTTCAGCATTTATTTTTTCTCTAGTGTGTTTGTCCTTCTGAGTTGGTTAAAGATTGGCCTCATTTAGAGGAGACAATTTTTCATGGAGGGGCTACCCCATGTTTCCTCATCACTTATGTATAGAAGTTTTCACATTATTTCAAATGATTCTTCCATTCCCATTTTTGTCATAATCTATTAATTTCTAATGATTTCGTTCAATTCCAAAATTCATTGGTCCACAAGTTCATATCTATATATACTATTTCATGAGACCAAGTCCAAACTCCAAAGACAATATGTGAATCCATCCCAACTAAACTATATATGAATAACTAAGAAGGCAAATGGGGTCACCCTTTGTAAAATTGAGCTTAGTGCTTTCTTACGATTGTAAGAATGCTTGCTTGTGACACCCATTGATTGCTTCTCTCTTTTTTATTTATTTATTTTTGGGCTTATATACATATATAGGCTATAGCTACCTCCTTTTAGGGAAAAAATGTAAACAAATTTAGCGGCAGAAAAGACATGATTTTCCCTAGTTCGCCATGTTCTTGTTGACTTAAATTTAAACTAAACTGCCCTTTCTATTCTTTAGACCATTTTAATTTCCAACCAAAAAATTTCAAAAGCATTAATTAATGGCATTGCTTTAATTATTCTCCTCGCATTACAACAATTATCAGATTTAGTGTATATATATATTAATATTATATTAACATTAATGCTGTTATCAAATATTTATAATATTACTATTGTTAGAAACTTTTGATCATGAAAATTTTATACCTTTGGTGGTCTTATTGCTACTACTTAATTTTTGCATTAAATTTTTATCCTTAACAGCATGTAGATTTTTTAAAATGAATTATTTGTTGAAGTGTGATTTGACTTGAAATAGATTCAATAAATTAAGTGTACTTTGGTCTTCACAAAATTAAGAAACTCAAATTACTAATTGGATGATTTCATTCGGATGGTATTAAAATTAATTTTTTATGTATATTTTCTTCTTTCCTTTTAATTAAAAATAATATAATTGATGTTTTCATTTATTTTAAAGATGTAAAAGTAAAAATTTTTAAATTCGAATCTTTCGAATCACAAAAATTATCATCAATTTGATGATAGATGTTAAAGAATCTTCAATGAAAGAAAAAATATACTTATTATGATGTAAAATTATTGAATAAAAACAATACTTTATTATCTTAGACTTATGTAGTTGAGTTTTAGATCAATCTACTTTAATCCAATAGTTCAGTCAAATAATTAAGTTTTGGGAGGTAATTATAAATAGAGCTTTGTTAAATGTTAGTAGTATATATGACTGAATTTGAAGGTTTAAACCATTGAGATGCACAAAGTACTTGGAAAATACGCTTAACATTATAAATATGAAAAGGTTACAGGATTTTCTAGTTTTAGGTTATCATCAATAACAACCACCTTGATGAATCGCACAAACCCCCCACGCTATAGTGAAGAATTATTTATCTTGTCCTTGTGTCATCAGATTTCGCTATCTCCTTCATATTATTTTCAGCTATATATTATTGATTAACAACATTATTTTTGAGAGTGATAACCAATTGATGTAAATATTATTTTTCAGTTATAATCCCTTGACTTAATATATATATCAGTTATGATGTAAGAAGTTAAAGGATCAATCAAGTCCAATAATATTTCTCCTTTTTTTGGTTTTAAAGATTAATAGGATTCTTAGTTTGTGATTTTTTGTTGTCCCTCTTAATATATATATTTTTTATGAATCGATCTAATTATAGAATATAAATGTATCTTATCATTTGGACCACACGTTATTGCTAATAATAGTTTCTTTTATTTTTTAAGATAATTTTTTTTATACATCAAAATATCTTTAGACATTTAAACAATTCTACAACTAAATATTTAAAATAAAATTATCTGAATCGAAATAACTATTTATTTTTATTATATTTCGAGCTATTCTATGAAATCTGTTTTTTACCATCCTATTTAGACAGAAAAGCTTTTTAATTCACGAATGAGAGACTCCAAGTGCATTCCTTTCCATAAAATTTACAAATTTTTCACCTATTTTCTGGTACACTGATTGATTTGCACAGAAACAAAATCTTTATTTATAATTTTCACCAGTTATATATAGTTCTAGGCATATCTTGGAGTTCCAATTAAATAGTATGCTCAGTACTGTGGGATATTGGATAAAGACAATGTAAAGTAGATGTATCTTTCACTTTCTTCGACCCCTCCACCTCCATTCTAAAAGTAATTAATTAGGAAAAAGAAAAATCAAATCAAAATCACAACTTCTTCCAATTTAGAAACTTCAAATTATATATATATATAATCCTAAAATTAAGAGTGTTCGAATAATTTTTTTACCATCTCATCAATTTAAGAATTTAAGAATATTAAATTTTACGTAAGCACTAAATTAATTATAATGATAGTAAAAATCTATTTCAATGAACAGTGAATTAAAATTTCATTTACATATTAAATACAAATTAAATTGAAAATTATTAAATACAAAAATTTGACTAATAATATTAATTGAAAATTTGAATATCCATTTCTCTTATTCACATCCACAATATATATATATATATACATATAAGTTAGCCATTCATAATTATAAGTTGCAGAAAGATTCTAAAATTTGTGGCTTTCATGATTCCTTAACAATGATTTGATACCACCATATATCTAATGGCTACAAATTTCTTTTATAGCCTCTTTTAGATGATGATGATATTTTTCAACAATTGCCCCTATCTTAAATATATGCATAAATTATCTTAATTTAAAATGATTTAGCTTTAGTGATATATATATATATATATAGTTACTTCAAACAGAAAATTAACGAATTGTTAGAGTATTAACTAAAAATCCCAATAAGATGCCTTCAATATGATCATCATGTACAATTAAGTACAACATTAATTAATCACAACTGTTATTTATTTAAAATTAAAGTTTTATTTTATGTCATTGTTGAAGCAGTAAATACTTATAATGTGAGAAAGGAGAGAGATATGATGAGATAATCATATGATATATGATTGTTAGGTGAGTCTTTTTCTCCTTTGAACTTCAATTTGGGACTAGTAATTTAAAAAGGTAAAAGATTGAAAACAACCCAAATTATGAGAATAAAGTTAATTAAAGATGATAGCTTTGGTTAGAAAAATTACATCCACAAAATCAAAATAAAATTTGCTTGATGTGAGTTGTCTGTCTAGAACACACAATTAATCAAATTAGTTAATTAAATCATCCAGCTATATATGGTACATACATTAAACTAGCCACTGCCTCTTGCAACCAATCATCTTCATCATCATCATTAATACTCTTCATCTGCTGAAATTAATAATTAATTAATTAATCAATTAATATGACCTAATTAAATCTCTTCATAAAATTAAATATATTAATTATATATCTGATAAAACAAATTCATTTCTTGAATAATGTATATGATTCAATACCTCGAGGGCATCATTGCAATACGGTTCTTCTTTTTCTTGGTGAGAATTGTCATTCTTTTTAGCACCAGCAGTACTTTCATCTTCACAAAACTCATTGTTTCTTGCAAATCTTCCTCTAACACGAACTCTTCGGTCAGCTAGGGTTTTGCGACAAGCATACTGTATATATACAACTAATAATACAGTGAATTTTTGTATAATTAAAGATTATTAATTCTAAATAAATAAAAAAAGGCAATAAATGAATAAATAAATATTGAAAGGGAATTAATTAAAGACCTTGATAGTCTTATTAAAATTCCTTTGATTTCTCTTCTTCAAGTACCTAAGAATTCTATCTTTCCTTTCTTCCACTGTATATCGTCCAACTTTTACATTGTTGTGTTCAATATTGCCAGCCATTTGATTGTATTGAATTGATCCCTAAAACAAAAACAAATCAATCAAATAAATTATTGGTCACCCTATATACAAATTATAATAATATATTTAAAAAAAAATGAAATAAAATAACAGTATAAGATATTATATGACATACCCACTTAATATTTTCTGCAGAATCATCAGAACAGACAGACTTGAAATTATGCTGAAAGCTACAACAATTATAATCATCTCCGAATTCACAACTACCGGCTTTCGAATACTGAAATCCGCTACCGAAATTCTGAATTTTGGCAATGCCATTATTATTATTATTATTAAAACCACCCATATGGTAATCCAACAATGAACAAGGCATAACCACGTCAGAAACCTCAGGGAAAGAGGCGGTCATCGGAACCACCCGCGACAGCATATCTGAAGACTCCACTGTAAAATTACAAGGCATCCCACCATTATTACTATAATTGGTATTATTATCATAAAATATTGGACTCATAATTGCACCATTACTAGCAAATAATGGTGCAGTAACTCCATAATTTTCTTGAGACATCACAGAAGTAATCTCTGAGAATTCTTCTGGAGAAAATTGATAATCGCTGTAGAAATGAGGGACAGAACCCATTTTCTTCCTCTTTTTTTTTTTTTTTTCTGTTCAATTGTGTTGTTTTTGTCTGTCAGTTAAACTTTGAGGGATAACTAAAAGAGAAAAATATATATATATATATAGGAGTAAGGTAGGAATATAGATATATAAGAGTGGAATTAAGTAAGCTAAAGAGACAAGTTGTTGTTGTGCCCGTGTGGAACTGTCTAGGTAACAGATTAAGTTAATTAAAAGACATAATTAGTAAGTGAGACAGTTAAATGAGCTAATTGAACTGATCCATCACAGTACTGTGTGTTTTAAGGCATAAGCTGTGACACTGTTTTATTAAGCTGTAAACGCGTAATTCTATTCCTAATAAGTTTCTAACAGACTTAGACCAATATTTAACTATTTCTCCTACTTTTTTTCTTCATAATATATATATTACACTTTGCAAGTATGACCAGTTAATTCAGGAGAATTTTCACTCCACATATTGTATTATAAGCTACATGTAAATGCAGTCATTTTAATTGGTTATTAATAAGATCAAGTTTTCTTTTCTCTCTTTTTTTTTTATTAAATGAAAATTAGAATTTAGAAACTTAATTGTAATGGGATTCTCTATTTTTCTATAACATTTTTTCTCTAGCTAGATTTTGTTTAAAATAAATTACACCAATCTTTGTTAGTTATGCATATATATAATTTGATTTTCTTTAATTTATTTATGTTAAAATTTCTATTGCAATAAATTTTTATGAATTTCTTATATGATGAATTCAAGAAAGTTTCACTTCTGTCATATAAAAAACATGATATGAGTTGAAATTGTAATTAAAATGATTTATATAAATCAAGATTATGTATGTGTGAAACTATTCTCATAATTTTAATTAGAAATTTTGTATATCATAAAAATTATTTAATAATCTTAAAAAAAAAAGAGATGCATATATTGTTGCATTAGTTAATAACTAAATAGTTGAGTATATATACGTCTCATAGTACGCATAAATATCTTTCACTGAAGAATTTTTTTTTGGATGCAAGGGAAAAGAAAGTAGTCTTACTCGACCTAAGGCTTATACAAATTGAGGTCATAGTTGCAAAATAAGGTGCATATAAGAAAGGATAAAGTATGGAAATGAAAGTGATGAGAAGGAAAAGGTGAAGTGACCCAAATCGAGATAAAGATTAAAGGGCAGTAGAGAGAGTTGAGGGAGTCATGTGATTATTCTCATAATGTTTAAAGCTGTACGCCATAAGGTCTACTAATAGCCCAAGAATCTAACACATGGGCTTGTAAGATTTGCATCGACAATGCAAGTACGAACATATATCCCCCAAATTTAGGGGTTTTTTAATTGTTACCCTTCTTCTTATAGCCATACAACCATATTGCCATAGGTTTTGAAGCCCCAAAATATACCTCTTCTATGCTAATATGTACCCTTATTATTAGATTGTTGAAGGCACCTTGCCCTACTGCCCCTGCCCTTATATTTTCATGTTCAAACAAATTAGAGAGGGTTTCTTGGAATTTAGTCAAAATAAGCTGCTAGGACATTACTTCTTCTTTTGCGTGAGAATCAATGGAATATGTTCTGTTAATCATATGTATAAAATTAGATTCTTTATGGATTTTCCATGTCCTTAACTATTACTAATAAAAGGTAATCCTTTCTTTTTTATTGAAATTATGTCTTTATGGAACTCTTATTTAATCCAATTTTAGTATTGGACCTAAAAATAAATAAATAAAAATACAGTAAAATTTCATTGATTTTATAATTCAATAGGTTGAATACTTGAGATAAGAGATTGAATTCATGAAAATTCCATTCCATTTTAAAATTTTCAATGTAAAATAAATAAATAAATAAATAAATAAATTAAAAAAAAAAGGCAGTGGGGGGACTGATGTCTATTGTCATATAGTTCTCAATTCAACCCATTGAAGTTCCTTAGTTGGGTCAAGTACAAATCTTTGAAAATCTGTTAATTAATTAAATTTCTTAGCATTCCTATAATTAATTATAATATCATGGTTGATTTTTTACACTAGTCTATACAATCTTCTTTAATTGAAGCCTGATGGCCATAACCTAGTAGCACTGGAAGAAGTGTTAATTGGAATAGAAAGGTAGCTTTCCCATTTTCTTTTTTATTTATTTCATACATATAAAAATATATATAGGAAGAGTTCTTCAGAAAATTTTGAATTGGGTATCCGGTTCAGAAAAGTTTCTTTGAAAGAGGTATCTAAACATATTGCACAATCTTTTGTTATCTTGAAAAAATGATTCCTGGGTTTCCATCTTTACCTATATAGTATCAATAAACATTAATATAAAATAACACTAAAAATTTAAAAAAGGGCAAAAGGGAACAAATACATATACTTAAAAAATAAAAAAGAATGATCAGATTAAGCAAAGCTCAAAAGGGCATTGGTTTTGTGGGGTTGCTTGAAGTTGAAAGTTTGATCTATTTGCCACAAAAAGCAAAATTCAGATAGAATGAGAGATAGAGAGAGGATTATGGTAAGACTGTACGTGTAGTATCAGGTGCCTCTCTCTTCAATATCCCATCAACCAACTTAGCCTGCAAGCCAATAAAGGATTAATTCATAACACCACTTGCATATTTATATCAACACTGCTTCTAATTTTCTTTCAAATTTTATTTTATTTCAACTTGTAGTAGATATGTTACAGAATTAGTGATTGGTCATTCAAATTTGTAGTAAGATACGTCCACAATTCAATCAAATAGTTGTTTGTAAATTTAATTATACATCAAATTAATAAGTGATAAGATATTTTTTATTAATATGTTTCTTTTGTTTAATTTTTTTTAATGAAAAGACATAATTTTTTTTATGTGTTCTTATTTCATTAAATTAATATATATATATAGTATATGTAAAAATTTTATGTAAGATATATACTTTTAATTTAATAAAACAATGGATTAATAAAACTTCTGGCTTATCTATTTATTTATTTATTATTACTATTGTATTAGATTGATTAAGACTGTTAAATGTAAAAGATGGACTTTATCTTTAGCACAAATTCGAGAGGTATTCAAGATTAAAGTCAAACGAAAACAATTGCCATTCAAATTAAAAAAAAAAAATAGGATATATAAAATGGGTATAATGCGGAATTACATATAAATAAATCTTAAAACAAATTTGTTGAGTGGGTGACTTAAATATAGAATTGAAGCATTGTATTAGGATGCAATGCATTATTATGGTACAGTTTTTTTTAGTAATAAGGTAACATTATGGATTAATTTTTTATTATTAGTAAATCATTCACATCATAATTAAAGAATAAATAGCAAAATATAAAAATATTTTAATATATAAGAAGCACAATCACTTAATTCTTCCATTTCACGTCGGTAATGTTATTCTCTCCTTTCAACCATTGCTAATAATGATAGAGAAATGAAAAACCGAAGTTCCTCCTGTTTGGAAGAAAAGAAAAGAAAACTTCTTTCCTTGGGAGAAGTTTAATTGATCAGAATTAATCTATGTGGTAATATCAATTTGGGGTGATGGGCTAGGGTGGTGTAAAGGAAAAGGAAAAACAGAAATATAGAAATTAAAGGGAGTTACCAAACCTTAATGATCTGACAGCAATTCCATCTGATCACACTTTTTATCTTTGTTTCTCTGGTAGATGATGGTCCAACAAACTCATGTTGGTGCATGTTGCCTGGAAGAAGTGAATCTAAAGCTGATTTTCAGAGCATATTAATAAGATCACTAAGGCACTTTTCCCTATTCCTTTTTCATTATATTATTTCAATTCTAGAAGTATTCTTGTTCTATAGAGGACACTGCTTTTGTTTTTCTCTTAGCAAGTTGAGATCCTTTGTTCAAAGATATGTCATGCTTTTCCTCTACATGTTGGCTTCCCTTTGTTTTTAATCAGCACGACATTGCCTGCCTCCCTCATGATCAGATTTGTTTTCTTGTATAATATCTGGTAAAAGATTTGACTAACCCACAAAAGATTTTCAGTATAAAAGCATCCATGATATTTATTTGCACTAATTAATACATTTATCAAGGTAATTGAGTATATAATTATTTTTATTTACTAATGTTTACAAATAAATATTATAGATAGTTTTTTTGATTTGGGGTGAAAATAAATATTTATTTCAAAGTGAAAAATCATAAAACATAAAGATAATGCCCATTTAAATATTTAAATATCAAATGAACTTAAACAGAGCTAGTGCAATTAATAATTTCACATTTAATTTAATTTTCATAACAATGTGCATGCCATTTTCTCACGAGAATTTCTTTGTTACTGGCTATTCTTAACACATTCTTCATGCTTCAACATTTCAGAAAATAAAGAGCCAATCAATGTATATATGTTGATAAAGAGAAGAAAATTTCCTCTAATTGCAAGTTCAAGAATACCAAAATCTTCAATCTCAAAAAAAAAAAAAAAAAAAAAAAAAAAAAAAAAAAAAAAAAAAAAAAAAAAAAAAATGCCAAATTAAAGGAAACCACAAAAAAAAAACCCAGCACGTAAAAGAAAAAAAAAAACAAAAAAAAAAAAAAAAAAAAAAAAAAAAAAAAAAAAAAAAAAATAGACAACAAAATCTTGCCAAATTAATGTCAACCAGTACTAAATACCCGAGCAGGTAATAGAAAAAATAAACCGAATATTTACACAACATACCTGCATGTATGAAAGAAATGAATCCTACAATTCTAGTTCAAATATAAACCGCTAAAATACATGTTGATTGCCGTCAATAAATACTATGCTTTCTTTCACAGAATTTATTGCAAGGCATCCTCTCATAATCAGACTGTCGGACTAAGTTTGATCCATGACCTGTCAAGTTACAATCCATCACAAGACTTCATCAAATAGACTCTGATCCAAAGATCATAATATTTTAAAAGAATAAACAAATAGTAACACTCATTCAACAAGTAGGTATCAAGCCAACGAAGGATGGGGATTAACCCAACAAGTTGTCTCAATCTACACCAGTTCCTGCTGAATAAGGTCATGTACACATAGTTTTGACACACTGTTAAGTTGACAGTGCAAATAATATGTCTAGACATCATCATTCAAAGGTCCCAGCTCAACTAGATTCGTTACCCGGTAAGATTTCATCCAGACATTGGCAAAGTACTTAACATCTCGCCATAGAAAGCAAGAAAATAAAAAAGCAGCCAGAGAATAGGAGTAAGCATATCCAATTCCTGTACGCCATCCACGCTCAGTTTAGTTTCTAATGTATGTTGCGATTAAGCAACCCTTGGAATGATAAATAAAGATCTTTGTTATCTGCCCCAAATATTTCTTCTGCTTTCCTTAAAGTTTCCTGAAAGGTAAATATTACAGGAAAAGAAAAGTTCAACAGATAAATGGAGCGCAAGGTATTTCATTGCATCATTAAATATAATATTTGAAACAAAATTAGCAAATTTAAGGATTCAACTTACTTCTCGAGTTTGCTTTTGAGCATTTAGCTCTTTGATGTTAGACAGAAATGCACTGAACTGTTCATATGATAGGCGACTCCTATTAAATTACAAAAAAAAAAAAAAATGGTCAGCAGGAAGGACACAAAACTGCGCCAATACAGTAATAACTGATTACATTCCGGACAGGAATATTAGAACTCACCTGGCCTGACGAAAGAACTCTTTTCCATCAAGAGTGCGTGCTAAACGATTTTCCAGAATAAAACAGAGATACATCAGATGGAAAGGAAAAAAAATCTTAAAAGTTTGAGAGCCACATACAGTTCCATAGACTCGACTGACCATAACAGATTGAACTATCAGAACAGAATAATAATAATTGGAGCAAATAATAAGATAGATTTTAATGGAATGATGTTAATTTTTAAAAAATTCACACAACTCTGAAACTGTAGTAAGATGTCAGTAACTTTAATAAACCTGGCATTGGCCGTCCACGGGGAGGAGAGTTTGCTGCTGATGACTGCTGGCTTGATGGGTACCATGAAGAAAGTGAAGTACGTCCCTCATAATGAGGTTTTGTTGGAGATGTTGTGCCTGAGGTTTTCTGGGGAGATCCAGTAGCAGAAAAACCTCTAGGAGACACACTTGAAGAAATGATTTTTGGAGTTCCTGTTGGAGTAAGCCTCGGTGTGATATATGGAGTAATAGAAAATCTTTGCCCAGCATGCCTTGAAGCTGTTTTGACCAAGCAATCAGCTCATATGATCTTACCATACAACAAAAGTCTCACATGATTACTAGAAATTATCTACATCGTAAAATATAATTAATACAAGCAACTTTATTGATATCTAGACACGAAAATTAATTGCACTGTAGAAGATACATGTACTCGGATGCAATAGGTTCACTGCAATTTTGCTATGGCTTTAAGACTGCAAAACTTGTGCATTTTCCCAGTAAGCTATACAAATATACCTGGCAGGCTACCTAAATTTCATCTATGTGCTTGACTCTAAACAGATAGACTTGGCAAAGATTACTATTGTAAGACTATAAAATTGGTTCACAACACATCATTTTAAATAGTAGGCTCAGATTCTGCTATCAGGAGGAAAAACAATCCTCCTACAACTGAGATAAAGATCAAGTCATGTGAACTAGTCCTACAAGAAGTGATCTGGTTACTTGACAAAGTCTTACAGCGTACTTCTATGGAGTGACAAGTAGAAAAGAAAGGAAAAGTTGGATGGTCAACATATCTGAAGAACTGGTGTAAAAAAGAAGCGGAACTAAAATATATTTTCAGCTTCTTATGATGATCAAACTCATTTACATCTTGGGATTCTATATTTCCAAGGCCCAAGTTCTGAGCAAAACCATTCTTCTGAAGAATTACACCGATGCATTACATGTACCCATATTTTAATTATCATTTGAACTTTAACAAAAACAGCTTTTAGACATGATAATAATTGATGTTGACAAAGAAGAAAAAAAAATGGATGAAGAAAGCATACTTTTATTTTCTAAATAAAATAAAATACTACTTTCACATATATAACTGGAACACGTAAGTTATAAGCATTTTAGGTGAATAAAAAAGAAGAGAGTACCATACCATCATCAATTGTATTGCCTGTGTCAGTAGAGACACTACAGGAATTCTGGGATGCATAGCCATTTGTGCCATCATCTGTGAAGCAAGAAGTAAACAATAATAGGCAAAATGATGAAAACCCAGTGGCAGGAAATAAAAGAAAATAAATTCCTTGAATGAAGAGAAAACAATATGGATGCATTATCATCTTAAGACATCCTGCGCTTCAGCCTGGTAGCAAGAAAGGCTGTTGAACCTGCACTATTGTGATTACAAGGCCAAGAATCACCATTGCAACAAGCAATGGCTCCTATTTTCTAGAAAAAATTATGATGCATCGCAATCTTCAAGCACCTTTATCAGGGTAGGCTCTGGGGACTGATTGATCACAAGTCCCAATATCAATAGTTTCGGCCTGCTGTTAAAGATGAAAAGATAAAGTAAGATACAAAAGAAGTCCTCATAAATTGCAGGAGTTCAAGTATATGCTCAGAATATAAAATAAATATGAACTCAAATTGCTAAATATGGCATCTTACAGATAAATTATCATCATTCAGTGACAGCATCAGTTGCCTCTTAAAGGTCTCCAACTGTCAAAACTCAAACACATTTTTAGCTTTGTTCCAAATAGATATAATGGAAATATATATATATATATATATATATATATATATATATAAGCATGGGTACAATTTAGCTGCACTATCTAAACAAGCAAATGATAAACTGACATAAACTTAAAGAAAAAAAAATTGAAAGATTAACACATGAAAGTAAGGAGAGATGTGATAAAGTACCCTACTGCTGCTAAAACGACGTAGCAAATACATAAAGACAGAAGAGTTAATTTGTCCGATGATAGTACAGTGATACAAAAATAATCTCTTCCAGAAAGCAAAAATGTGCAGTCCAAATGCATGCTAGGCATCAATATAGCAAGTAAGAAAAGCTCTGTAAGAAAAAGGAAAGCAAACACACTTTGGATAGATGAAGTTACTAACACAAAAGGTGTTAGTATAGCTGTAGTAAATTTAGTATATGTTTCCCAAGATTGAAAATCAATTAGTGAGCAATCCATTGTCTCATTCCACACAACAGAACTAAAGGCCAGTGTCATGTGCAACTACAACAGGAATAGTGAGCCTAAACCAAGAGGTAGGTTCAATACCTCAGAACAGCAATTTCATGTGCACACACAGATATAGAGAAGAAGAAGAAAAAGAAGAAATAGAAGAAGAAAAAGAAGAAAGTAAAGACAAGGAGAAAGTTGAATGGTTTTCCCAGGACCCGCTTCAAAGGAACAATAATAGGGCAATTGCATTTTTTGAAATTATGCATTACAAAAATATATAGCAAAGCAACTCAATTCCAGAAATGAATAATGAAATTTCACCTTTGCCAAATCACGATTGAGTTTCTTCACACTCATTGCCAATGAATCCCGTTCCTTCAAAAGCTTCATCTTCATTCAATGTCAAGATAACAAAAAAAGTAACTATCAAATTCAGTGATTCAACTTGAATGTCACAAAATAATAATTTTTCTGATTGTTAAGGAACAAATGAAGAAAATATATTCTACTCCTTTTTCTCATTTTTTGATTTGTAGAAATTTTTGAAAATTGTGCAGCTTTTATTTTTTCCGTTAAAAATTGGAATCACTATGACAATAACCTACACCAAAATTGACTAGAGTGTTCAATTTAGGCTGAATTTTGGCACTTCAGTGGTGCCTGGGTTCACAGACTCACAAGCCTCATGACAGCACTTCTCCCACAAGCTCCAGCAATAAGCTTGGGGTTGTGGGAGAGCAGCTGCATTTTTTGGGGCATGAGAACAGATCCAAATTCAGCACCAAACTCCCTCTTGTTGAGTTTTCCTTTCTGTTCAGAAATCTACAACAAATTTAGCATTTTCCCAATGTTACCATGGCAATAAAACAATTGTAATATCTCAGATTTCAACATTATTGTTCTCATTTAATTCGATTAATGAGTTATGAATTTTCCTGTCGGAGCCTCTAGTGTAATTTCAGTCTCCCAAGTCTGATGAAAACATACTCTACAGAAGAGTTTTTTCTCAGAAATATTCAGATTCAGAAAGCATGATAACATAAAAGATCAAGCAACAAATTATTGAGTGTGACATTGTTTACTATTCATTTTATTCCAAATCGGCAATTGTCAATCCTCCATCCAAACACCCTCTCAATTAAGCTGTAAAAACATTGTTTTTTATCATGCCAAAAACATCACAATCCACAAAACTCAAATTTCTTTCAAATTTCAAAATTTGTTAAAATATTTTGCTTCAGATTTTCAGCTCCAACTTGATTTTGTTACTATTTCAGTTCCAACTTGATTTTGTTACTATCGGTTAGCACTTTCTATTCTACTCGGATTAGCTGCATCTCTTATATAATTTCTTAGTTTCTAAATCCCAAGTCGTCAAATATTTCAATTCTTTACACACTATCCCCTTACAAGTTTAAAGGGAAAAAAAAGAAGTAAATTCTGTCCGCAAAAGTCAAAACTCTTCTCCCTTTTCCCCAATTTTCCAGCAACAAATGCCGCCCTAAAACCATACTGAATACTCGGATTACGTTTCTCCCAATAATCAAAACACCAAAGGAACGCCTCATTCTTTTCAAAACCCTAAAGCATCGCATAAACTTGTCGTTTTACAACCCTAATTTTTTTCTCAACCATCGATCATCAACCAAGAATAAACATTAAAAAAGAAAAATTAAATAGCGTAATCTCTAAACTGCTTCAATTTCATTGAATTTTCAGTTTTCTTTCCTTACATTTTCATCGAGACTAATCTCCAACCTCGACTCTGCCTCCTGGTAGGCGCGTTGCATGTGAGACACTTTCTCCTCAAGCACATAAATAGCTCGATCCTTCTCATAATCCTTTTGCCTCATACGACCCATCTCAGCCTCGAGCTTGGACACGCGCGAGGCAATCGCCATGGAAGTGATCTTACGAGCCAGATCTAGCTGATCGTACGGGTCCATCGGTATAACAGCCAAGATCTCATCCGATAAATGAAAATCAGGCCCTCCGCCGCCGCTACTGCCATGCTGCGACATAGCTAATCCGCCCTTCCTCGGCCGTCACAGTTCTATTAAGAAACAAATAGGTGATTAATTTTGGTATTTATTTATAATTTTCCTCTCTAATGTGTTGGGTTTGAAATTAGAAGGGTGAATTGTGTAGTGTTAGTTGAGGGGATGATAATAGCTGATAAAACTATTTCCATTTTTACAAAAATCAAATTGGTAATTATTTGGTAATCTGTACATAAAGCAATTTGCTTTGCTTTGTTTTGCTCGTTTAATTTGAAAAAAAATAAAATAATTATTTTGCGGGTCTTCTTCTGTGTTTTGAAATTTGGAAGGTTTTCCCTCCAAATGGGGCGCGTATTAAGAATCAGATTTGGGCCTATCAACAACAATTTATGGACCAAAATATTACTGGGCCTAAACTAAACGGCCTTGTGGGAGGATCTGATCGTCTTCATGCAACAATTCAAGAACCTTGGCTTGTTCTTGGTGATTTTAATGTTTCTCTCTCAGCTCATGAAAAATTAGGAGGTGCCAAAGCTTATGTTCGTAAATGTAGAGAGCTTTAGGAAGTTATGGATCAGTGTAATCTCATTGACTTAGGGTTCGTTGGACCGTTTTACTTGGGGAAGGGGTATAGCTCGGGAATGTTCGGACGGAGTTATTTGCATTGCTGCATGAAGAATGCATTTCCCTGAAGCGATAGTTGGGCATCTCCAAAGGATAAAGTCGGACCATTCATGTTTGGACAACGGGAGCTCCTCTTCCACCTATTTATATGAGGCCTTTCAGGTTTCAAGCGGCATGGTTGACTCATGATGATTTTGTTCCGCTGGTTAGAAGAACTTGGCAAATTGAAAAATATTTGCTTATTTCCATTAAAGAGTTTACCAAGCAGGATTGGGTTTGGAATAACAAATTATTTAGAAATATTTTTCATAGAAAAAGAAAGCTCTTAGCAAGATTGGAAGGCATTGATAAGGGTTTGGAGAAAAGTTATTGCAAGCTTGTTGATCTTCGCTCTTCTCTTCAGCAAGAATGTGAAACCATTTTACTACAAGAGGAGATGTTTTGGTATAAAAAATTCAGATCAAGACGGGTGATCGAAATACAAAATATTTTCACACAACCACAATCATTAGAAGAAAGGAATATGAAGCGCTTAGGAATGCGAATGGGGTAGGGGTGCATGATTCGAATGAGTTTAAAAGATGACTTGTAAGTTTTACAAACGGCTTTACAAATAATAAGGCTCGTCTCAGTGTACTCTTACTGCCCTAGAGAAGGATGAGAAGCAGGCTCTTGTAAGTTGTAAGTATGATAATTTCAATGGAGGAAGTCAGGGAAGCTGTTTTTGATTGGGTGCTTATATGGCTCCAGGCTCGGATGGCCTTCAGCCAATTTTCTATCAAAATCAGTGGACCATTATAAGAGAGTCGAAATATCATGTGCGTGAGTTCTTTATCTATGGTGTTTTACCTCCCTCTTTGAACTAAATTCTGTTAGTGCTTATGCCTAAAGTTGATAATCCTGAATCCCTGACTCAGTTACGTCCACTCAGTTTGTGTAATGTAGCCTATAAAATTATCACCAAGGTCATAGCCAACCGATCGAAACCTTTAATGGCAAACTCATATCTGCAACTCATAGCTTTATTTTTGCCAGAAATATCACGGACAATGTGGTCATTGTCCAGGAGGTGGTGCATTCCCTGAAATTGAAGACAGGTAGGAAGGGATGGATGGCTATTAAAATCGATTTAAAAAAGGCTTACGGCCGTCTTAGGTCGGATTTTATGAAAAATTCTCTTGCAGGCTGATATACCAGATTTGCTGGTGGAATGTATCATGTCTTGTTTTTATACTGCCTCAATGAATGAGTGTCGTGGAATGGAGAACTCACTTATTTATTTTTTCCATCGAGGAGAGTCAGACAAGGAGACTCTGTCCCTTTATTTATTTGTGCTCTGTATGGATCGACTGTCTCACCGTATTATAAATCAGTGGAGGAAGGCGTTTGGAATTCAGTTCAGTTAAGCAAGCATGGCCCGAAGCTCTCACAATTGTTTTTTGCCGATGACTTGTTCCTTTTTGCGGAAGCTTCTCTTCACAAGTTAGTCTATTCGAAGTTGCTTGGATAATTTCTGTGCTAGCTCATGACAGAAAGTAACCATAGCAAGACAAAAATATTTTTCTCCAAGAATGTGTCTAACAATCTCCAAGCTACAATCAATACTAGCTAGCTTTGGTTTTTCAGAAACAGCTAATTTCGGAAAATACTTGGGTTCTCCTATAATTCATGACAGGTTAGTGGGGAATACTCGTGATGGGATTGTGGATAAAATTAAGAATAAATTGAGTGGAAATCAATTATCTTTTGCAGCTCGAGTTACTTTGGCTCAATCGTTCTCCAATCTATTCCGGTTTATCTGATGCAAACGGTTAAATTGTCTGAATCAACCTGTAATTAAGTAGACAAATATATGCAGAATCTGGTCTGGGGTTCCACTACAGACAAGGCTCGACTACAATTGAGTGTTTAATATAAATTTGGCACAATTAACTTTAAAAATTAGTTTATTATAATTGGAGAGTTCATTTTTATATTAAATACTTAATATATTTGTAGTTAATCAATATGAGATTTTTTTCAATATAATATTCTTAACAAATGCATTTATTGAAGTAGGAAGACTTATGTCAGCCTAAGGTTAATGGAGGTTTAGGCTTGCGTAAGACCAGCCTTAACAATCAGGCACTCTTGATGAAACTAGGTCGGGGTTTGATTGCTCAACCGGAAGATCCTTGGGTTCAACTTCTTTTAAGGGCAAATATGTGAAAGGTAATAATATGTCTTTGTTGCAGCAGGGGGGTATTGATCGAAGTGATAAGGGCTTGTGGCTTCCGGGTGCATATTGGAACCTGGGTTTTAGAAAAGTAATGACGGAGCTGGATTCTCTCTCTGCGATACATCAGGTGCTAAACACTGAAATAACTGCCTCTTCTCATGGTCCATTAATTCATAGCACAAGGCAGTTATTATGTGGTGTTGGGGAGGTTCGACTCTTTAATATTGGAAAGCAAGCTGATTGCTGTGCAGATTATCTGGCAAAGTATCCATCGGAGCTTCCTGTGGGTACTAGTTTTTTTATCATCCCCAATGCAGGAGCTGGTCAGTTAATTTGTTAAGAAAAGACTTTAGTAGCTTTTTAGTCTCTTGAGCAAGTTGTCTTAGCATTGCTTTGTTGTTAACCTTTTATCCACCCAAAAAAAAATATATATAAAGATGCCCTTATGACTCCTATCATTTGTACAAAACATATTAGTTCACGTAAAAACGAGATATAGGAGAACGCTAAACAAATTAGGATTAGGATTTAATTGTTAATAACTTCAAAATTTTACATACTGCTGTTAAGATATATCCTATAATTTGATCATAAAATGCAACAAAAATAAAGTATATTTTTTGTTTTATAATCTGATCCATTTCAACAATACACTAACAGATGATTTTAGAAAAAAATTACAACTTAAACTAGTTTTCTTCCTCAAATCATAATTGAACTCATAACTAGGTGCAGTATGTTTCATGGATTTTGGTTAGTGTGCTCTCATCGCCAAGTGATTAGATATCGAGAAGACATAACAATTGTAAATGATAATTGAATATTGTGCTTTTAAATTTGGACAAAAGGTCAATTTGGTCTTGAATTTATCTGCGACATATAATTGGATCTAAAATGAATTTTTAAATCATTTTTGTCCTTAAAATTTTATTGCATATGCAATCAAGTCTTATTTTAACTTTTCTAAGAAGCGTGTACAACATCCATTCTAACAAAAGAGTAAAGTATTTTATAAAATTAAAATATATAATTATATAATTATTTTAATTGAAAAATAAAAAATAAAAATACTTATTCTCCATCTCCCTCGTCATTTCTATCCTAAGTAACATACCCATCTCCCAACACTTTTATTGTCGCCAACATCTCTCCCATCGGTTCCTTCTCCCTCTTCTTCTCACTTTCATCATAATCCCTAAAAACCCTACTGTGATGGCGCGGGATGGCTTTTGATGGATCGATGGTGATCGGTCTTAGTTAAATCGGCAGCTTGAGGAGATCTAGCCAGCGATAATTGCTTGGTTGGAAGATGACAAGGGCAGTGGTAAAAAACCAATAGAGATCGAGTCCATGGTGGCCACCCATGTTTGATACATTCCTATGCTTAATGGGTTTTGCTTAGTTTGATAGATGTAATTAGAATTTGAGAATTTTGATTAATGGGTTTTTGTGGGTTTTGTTTGATTTTGTAAATTCTTGCTGTTGTAGGTTTGCATCCACGTCAGGTTGACCCGATATTGACGAGCTCCCCATGTTTTTGTTGGATTTTGTTTGATTTCTCTTGTATTTCTTTAATTTTTCTGCAATTTTGTATATTGTACTACCATCACTATTGTTGTCACTATTTCTGGTCATGATGATGGATTTTCTTTTGTCGGATTTTTTATTAATATCTGTATTTTATTTTATTTTTTGCTTAGAAGAATGAGGAGGAAAAACACTGCTAGTGTTTTAATAAATAAGGAGGAGAATGAAAAAAATTAGTTCTTTCAATTTAGTTTGACCGCCTGTAAGAAACGCACTGAATTTAGACAGAAAGTGAGTTTATTTAAACAAAAAATAAAATATTTATATTTAATTAATCTAAAAGGACATTTTAAATCTAATTAATCTTGAGTGTATAACCTTTTAAATTTAATTAATCTTGAGTGTAAAGTTTAGGGGCTAAATTGAGCATTTGTTCTTTAAATTTCTTAGACTATTACTTACAAGATGGACTATTTTGCAAATGCACTGAATCACTAATAGGTCGTTGGATGACAATTACAATTAGAAACTTAATTTGCTAATTTTAAAATTATAAGAATTAAAGTGCTTGATTCTAAAAAAAAATAAAAAAATTAAAGTTCATAAATTTCAAAATGTATTAATAATTTACTATTATTTTATTTATTTATCTCACCATAATATAATATTATAAAATAATTTAATTATTTATATATAATTTTAAATATAAAAATATTAAAAATTAAATTTAGGTTGAAAAAAAAAAGAGAAATTATACTTTAATTAAGAAATTAAAAAAGCAAAGGGGATGATTGGCTTTTGTTTCGTATAATTGTATGGCAGTACGGATGGGTCGGTTCCGGCTCTTCAACAACCCTAAGTACTAGTGCTTGATCCCAACTCGCCCGCGACGGGAAGTTCGACCCCTCCTCAAAAAATAAGCCCCTAAGTGTGTGGGTATATATATATATATATATATCAAAACGAAATAACACAACTTCGTATCATTTTTCTCGCTATTTTCTCAGTAACCAAACAAAGAGATAGAAGATGTCAGTCCTAATAACTACAAGCTTAGGAGACATAGTGATGGATTTGTTCACAGAAAAGTGTCCTTTGACTTGCAAGAATTTCTTGAAGCTCTGCAAGTAAGTATCTCTTTATCTTCCTAATTAATTTCATCTTAATTACAAATTATTGATTTTGTATGGTATTTCTAAATTACAATATAAATATGATTATTCAATGCCCTAATTTTTGGATTTAGGATTAAGTATTATAATGGTTGCCTATTTCACGCGGTTCAGAAGGATTTTACTGCACAGACGGGTGACCCAACTGGTACAGGAGCTGGTGGCGATTCGATTTACAAGTAATGGTTTTATTTATTTACTTGAATGCCACTGGATTTTCTGAAAATTTGTTTCTTAGTTTGCACCTGTAGGGATTTTGAGTTTTCTTTTTATATTTTTATTATTTTTCTGTTTTTGATTTTTTTGTTTGTAACTTTATTTTTAGGTTTCTGTATGGTGATCAGGCTCGATTTTTCAGTGATGAAATCCATCTTGATTTGAAACATTCTAAGACAGGAACAGTTGCAATGGCCAGTGCTGGAGAGAATCTTAATGCTTCCCAGGTTCTAAATTTTCTTATTTGTGTTTCTATATTATTCTACTGCTCTTTTTGCTTATATAATTGTTCTTATTTTCAGTTCTATTTCACATTGCGTGATGGTCTAGACTACCTTGATGGGAAGCATACGGTAAGTCTGCTAATTGGATCAACTTGTTTGTTCTCTCTCTCTCTCTTTTTATATATACCTGATATAGAAAAAAAAAATTGTTATAAGCTATAGATACTCTTGAAGCATTACTATCCTTGCAAGTTGCAAGGCTGGTATGAATTAACAATTTGGATCATATTGGATTTGCTAGGCCATGAAGTTTTCTCGATTTAAATTATTCTTAGGGAGTTTTGCTTGTTGACTCCCTAAATAATATTGAGGGAGCAAAGTAGGTCTACTCATTGTGGTTATAGTGTCATTGGGTATGAAATATGGCACTTTCTTCTATTTCTTATATTTATATCATAAAGGGCCGAAATAAAATGGAACATGGGCTGCTATATTTTTCTGAGAAGTTTTACATGCTTCTCTCCTCCTCTTTTTTTATCTTCTTTTTACCCTTTTCATATTAGGAGCTGTAAAATTTAGGGTGATAATCTGCAATTGAGGAGGAAATGCGATCAAACAAAAAATAATTATTTTTTTGACTTGGAACATTTTGGGAACTTCTTTGCAGTTTTAATTTTCTGTATGATAATGTTTTTTAACGTGACTTATGAAAATGCCTCTCATTGCAGGTCTTTGGAGAGGTGGCAGAAGGGCTTGAAACTTTGACTAGGATAAATGAAGCTTATGTGGATGAAAAGAATAGGCCTTTTAAAAATATCCGGTTTGTCATTCTTCTATTATGGATATACTATTCTGCCTAATGATGTTTTCAGTTCAATGACATACATATAGTATTTGAACAGAATCAAACACACCTATATACTTGATGATCCATTTGATGATCCTCCTCAGCTAGCAGAGTTGATTCCTGACTCTTCTCCAGAAGGAAAACCAAAGGTCGAGGTAAGAGCTGATTCATATAAGATATGTATCTTTAGTAAAATCTTTATTTTAACCCATTGGGTTTCGAATATGATGTTGATTGCATGGAAAATAATGTATATTATCACTAGGTTGATGATGAGGTGCGGCTTGAAGATGATTGGGTGCCTATGGATGAGCAACTAGGTCTGGCAGAGCTTGAGGAGGTTCTTCGAGCAAAAGAAGCTCATTCTAGTGCTGTTGTACTTGAGAGTGTAAGCATCTATACAAATATTTTATTCCTGCATTCTTTTTTCTGGGTATGATTTTCTGTCTACAGTTTGGTGTTTATCAAGTTATTTTAATTCCTTCGTATTGCAGATTGGGGATATTCCTGATGCTGAGATAAAACCTCCTGATAATGTCCTTTTTGTTTGTAAGCTGAATCCAGTTACTGAAGTGAGTTCTTTTTATCTCATTCTGTGATGGGGATACTGCAATCTGTCACCTTAGGGCCTTGTTAATTGTTCCTTTTTTCATTTCAGGATGAGGATTTGCACACAATATTTTCACGATTTGGAACTGTTATATTGTGAGCAATTGAATTTCCTTTCGAACTATTTTATTTTGTGTGTAGCTGCAACATTCAATTTTCATCATGTGTGAATGATGGCAGGGCTGAAGTTATCCGCGATTACAAGACTGGAGATAGTTTATGCTATGCATTTATTGGTAAGTGCTGTGGATGTATGGGTAAGATGGTTGCATTTATGCAAGCAGATTGATCCTCTTGCTGGAAATATGCAGTCTGTTACTTTTTGTGCAAATGGTTGTAAGATTTCAGAGTTCCACAAATTTGAGTCCATAATCCTTAAATTGACTTTTAACCTCCATGTTGTTGGGTTATCAGGTTTTCTTGTTGCAATGGTAGGCCGATCAAAATGGTTGTGTTTGAATCATTAAGTTATCTGAAGTGCAAAATTCATACTTAGCTACTTGAGAGAACTTCAAACTCAGTAATTTTATAGCAAATTTCTAGGAGTCTTAGAAAGTTATCATAGCTGGTTAGTTTTTTGTCCAATTCGTGAGCATGTAAATAGTCAGGGAAAATTTTTCTTGAAGATAGAGGATTTGTTATTACTTTGTCAATTGTTATACTTTGTTCTACATCACAACCCAACACACTATGTCATCAGCATATGCCATTTCATTGAGATGTTTGAAATTTCAAGTTAAGCATGTGCAAAAAGGTTATTCTGCACACAGCATTTGCAGAATGGCTGTTTTTGGACCATTAAGTTATCTTAAGTGCAAAATTCATACTTAACTACTTAAGAGAACTTAAAACTCTGTAATTTTATAGCAAAGTTTAGCAAATTTCTAGGAGTCTTAGAAAGTTATCATAGCTGGTTAGTTTTTTGGCTGATTTGTGGGCATGTAAGTTGTCAGGGATAAATTTTCTTGAAGATAGAGGATTTGTTATTACTTCATCAATTGTTATACTTTGTTCTACATCACAACCCAACACACTACGTCATCTGGGTATGCCATTTCATTGTGTTTGAAATTTCAAGTTAAGCATGTGCGAAATGGTTATTCTGCACACAGCATCTGCACTGGAATGATATCTAAGTTAATAAAGGTTTCAATGGATTTGTTACAATATAATAGATGCGTCAGCTCTCATCAACCTAAATATTCAGTCCACTGATCTCTTTGGCATGCATAATGATGTTTTTCTCTGGATGCATAGTGATTAAATTGTAGATCTAATGTAATCTCTGTATCTGTATTTTATTATTTTTTGGCCATCTTTTAAATATGCTTTCACTGATTGTTTATCAACAAATATGATATGATGTCCTTTTGTAAATCCAGAGTTTGAGGCAAAAGAGGCATGTGAACAGGCTTATTTTAAGGTATGCTGAAAGGGTGAGACTAACTTTTATCTTTTTCAAATGTAGGATTTGCCCTTTTATTCTTCATATCTTATGGTCTTGGTGTATTTGTTCCATATGTGTGTTTGCTTCTATTGTTTAATGACAAAAGAATATATTAACTTTACTGAACATGGTTATTTAGGGGAATAAGTACAGTCTCTGCAATTTTTTCTCTTCTTTTTTAACATTACCTGAAACACATGCTCCAATTTGAAAAGAACCTGAGCTTTTACCTTTAC
Source organism: Aleurites moluccanus (assembly GCA_948193065.1). Classification (NCBI taxonomy): domain Eukaryota; kingdom Viridiplantae; phylum Streptophyta; class Magnoliopsida; order Malpighiales; family Euphorbiaceae; genus Aleurites; species Aleurites moluccanus. The sequence continues at coordinate 10,145 of CANXYC010202569.1, read as the reverse complement.
AATCTTGAAGGACGACAAACTTATTAGTTTATCTACAGTTGAGGCATGGATGGTAGGTAGACACATTCTCCACAAACTGTGCCTACCCCCCAACACACACACACACACAGACATTTGAACCTTAGAAATGATATAGTTATAGTGAAACATGTACCTTTTTTATTAAATAATTTTATAATTGTCTTTTTTGTTGGATTTATGGCCATTTAGTTATGTGCTCCGAGAGTAGTGAACTGTTTTTGCTAACCTTGGTTTATTCTATTTTCACGGCAGATGGATAATGCTTTAATTGATGATAGAAGGATAAAAGTGGACTTTAGTCAAAGTGTTTCGAAACTATGGTCTGAATACAGGCGCAAAGGCAGTCAAAGTGGTAAAGGTAAAATGAGCTATGTCTGTGTGTGTGTTTACTGGTTAGGAAACTAGGAATTGTATGCAGCAACTATTGTAATCAGGTATCCATATCTACTAAATAATGAGTGACCTGGTATCCTTTACCATATGGGTTGCCTTTCACTTAGCCAAGAAGGTCATGTGCACTCTCTTTCTCTCTCTCTTGCACATACACGCACAAACTCAGATAACGGGTTGCCTTTCACTTAGCCAAGAAGGTATAACAAATTAGCCAATGCTTGTTTTTCAAGTTGAAGTCACTGCTGAATCCCTATTCCATTGAGGTAGCCAGTTAATCTGTAAGATGTTCACAGTGCATCTTGGTAAATAGTACATTTTGGGGGCTACATGTGATATATTTGGAACGTATTCATGAAACAACTTTTGTTATATTTTCTGGTTGCTATTCTCTTTATTTTCATTTGGTTGTATTTATAAAATGAATTTATTATATTTATGTTTTGCTTGTTGGCTAGGAGGAGGTTGTTTTAAATGTGGTGCTTCTGGTCACATGGCTAAGGATTGCACTGGGGGTCCTGCCACCAAGCAACTCCAACCTCCAAAATATGTTTTAAAGGATGATAATCGGCAGCATGGTGGAAATAATAACTCAAGGTGGGCAATCTTGCATCTCTCACTCTCTCTCTCTCTCTTTTTTGCGTACCCATGGATGGGTGCATGATATTGAAACAAACTTTTGCAGATACGAAATGGTATTTGATGGAGAAACTCCAGAAAGTCCAAGACGAGAAAATAAAGATGGACATCATGATCCAGAGAGACAGAAGATGCATAAGAGAAGTTCAGAAGACCTGAAACAGTGGGATGAAGAAAAGAAATATCCAGGTGATAGGCACAGGCAGAGTGACAAAAGTAAGGGGCACAGGGATGATGATAGACATCGTGAAAGGAAAACAAGTCGATACCCTGAGGAGCGAATTGATAGAAGAAAAGAACGAGATGATGATAGGAGATACGATCGAGATTACAGAAAGAGAAGTTCTGATGTTGAAGGCCGTAGAGATGAGAGGGAGAGTGAAGGTTACAGAAAGAGAACTGCAGATGATGATGGTCGTAAAGGAGAACTGGGGGATGGCTCCAATTTTAAAAGGAGGTATATAGATGGTGACAGAAGAGACACAAGGGATGAACCAAGTTATAGAAATTATGACGACCACAAAGGCAGGAGGGAAGTGCGAGAATATAGACGTCATGGCGCAGAAGGTGCTGATGATCATGAACATGATCGTGACAGAAGGCATCGAAGTGACAGAAGAAGATGACGTCTTAGATTTAATCTTGCTTGAACTTGGTTTTGGTTTTGTAGTTTCTTGTTGGTTCCCCTGATTACTCCATCACTTGGATTAACTCCTTGAAATTATTATATTTCTTGTAGAGAAGTCCTCAAGTAGGCCTGAAATCTTTGGGAGAGTGATTTTAACTTGTCATTATTATTATTTTGAACTGAGGTCTTTCTTAACTGAAACATCAACTTATGTATTACATCTTTATTATCCTGTTCCATTTTCTTACTTGGTATCTTTCTCTTGATTTCTTTGACATGATCATTATCTGGAACGAGCACTGCACTGTTTTCAACTCGGATAGATAATCAAATCATTACAACATTGCTGGTGCATGAATACTAGTTCGTTAACAAAAGTGCATTCAAAAATAAGTGGTCTACAGAAGTATAATCAATGAAGATAATCACGCTCTTAAAATATTTAACTTTCAAACATGAAGATTTAATGCACATTGTATTAGAGAAACCATCTAACTTTCAAACATGAAGATTTAATGCACATTGTATTAGAGAAACAATCTAACATGTAATATTAATAATGCATTACCGGTAGAATTTTGTGCCACAATTGTAAAATTTAATAAACTGTCCAACCAAGCGGGAGATTATCAATTGAACAAGGAAAATCCAAAAGAAAAACTGCCAACGTTAAATATATGCTCAGAAACTTCATTGACAGTTTTTTTTAATGTTTGATGACCATAATTTCGTCTACAAAATTATCATTATTATACATGGATGATGATCCCAAGAAATTCTAAAGAGACTGGTTGGTAAAGGATACAGCAATGCAAGTAGTCACTTTCGAACTTCTGATAAATGCATTTTCCATTCTTACAAATTATAAGGAAGTTCGGTTCAAATAATCGACTCAAAATAAAGGTCCTCCATTGTTCATACCCCAGCATTGTTATCCTCTCGCTACAGGATCAAGGACAGCCAACAGTAACTGTGATCAATTACAAGCATCCAAAGGGAACAATGAACACCATCAGACATGATTCTCTGGTACATGCCTTTTATGATCCCTCTCCACATAACCAGGCCTGCTCATCCTGTTACGGTCATCTAGGTAGTCATGATTATTATAATGGTGCGAGCCAGGCACATAATCATTCCGATGCTTGCTCTCAGGTACTTTTTCTGATGGGCTCCATGACTTGCGCTTGCGGTTGCTTGATTTGGGTGAATGGAAACCCTGGTCAATATCATCGGGAACTTCCCCTTCTTCCATATTGTTGAAATCTGATTTATGTGTTAACTGCCTCATTGCCGGACATTCTCCATCCAATGCATCCTCTTGATGTTTTTCATGATGTGAGTTTTCATGTTCTTGCCTGTCAAAGGGCTTAGACCAGCTTTGCCTCTTGTCCCGCTTATTCTTTTCACTCTCAGCAGCCAGTTCGATACCAGCCTCTAGCTCCCTTTCAATGAGATCATCCTCATCCAATAAGTCAGTTTTCCGAGCTACATCACCCCTGGACTTCTTTCGTTTCTCCAGTGCTGCTTTCACTTTGTCTCTATCAATCTTTTTAATGGCATCCTGGGGTGACTGGCCCACCGTACCCTCTCTAGTGTCTAGATTTCTGCCAAAATGTTTGTCTTTTAATTCCCCTGCTTCACTAGTTTCACTTCTTGCAATATTCCTTTCTTGATTTTCCTTTCCATGTGATCCAACTCTCAATGTGTTTTGAGCATCCCCTATATTCTCATGGCAAGGCACTATATCTATTCCATGGTCTACATAATCTAAGGATTCACCATCAGCATTGTGATCTGCGGCACTTACCATCTCTCCACTTGCATACTCGTTATCTTGATTATGAGTGGTTCTTGGAGCCCCACCGCGATTATCTGCAAGTGACTTTGAGGTTCCAGGTTTCGAAGTAACATCTCTATTAGTTGCATGCTCCTCCTTGCCAGATGAAGCTTTTGATGCGGCCTGATGAGTGGCCCCACCTACAGTGCTTCCTTCAGCTTCATTGTTAGTTGAAGGTCGGTTCTGTTCATACAGTTCCAGCATCTGATTGCTCACCTCTGCAAAAAGTAAGTTCACAGTCAAAGCTGAAACCACTGTAGTCAGAGAGCACTATCACATAAATTCACATGATTGTTACTGTGATCCATTAGTTCACTTCCAACTAAAACCCCCCTATTCTCAGTGTACCAGTCCACTCTGCTTTTTACCCTGGGTAGTGAATCATGAGGGGGGAGGGAATATGCTCTGACGAATACAAATATGCAAATGTAATTGTTAATGAGAAAAATAATAGATCTGAAAGAACGGGAGAACACCAACCCTCCAATTGGCGTGGGGTGACATCAAACTCTTGCCACCAGACTTTCTCACCATCTGATGGAAGCTTTACTTTGAGAAACTTTGCAGCAAGGAAAATGGCACCTGCCGCAATGTGGTGGGGCTTAAATTGCAAGCAAAGAGATGTGCGCAGTCTGCATGCCGCATCTCCCCAATCAAGAAGAGACAATGAATAAAGTGTTTATAGACTAAAATAAGCAAATCATCATACCCATCATTCACAAAATTCCATGCAACCTGAGCAAGGGCATTTTGAGCAACCTTAAATTTCTTTATTGCATCAACAAGAGGTTTATATGGATGCTGCACATTAAGATCGAAACCAAGAGTTGCAAGTACAACTCTCTCTCCAAGTAAAATTAATTCCTTCTGCTGCTCATATACCTCCTGCATGATATGATACATAAATAACAAACAGATTAAAGCTAAGAAGGATGATAGAAACAGCTTATGGGGAGAAATAATCTTGAAAAGAATGAGGCTACCCAACCCAGTAAGAAATTGTACTAAAGCAATAGAGAACATATTATGCACATAAGAAGAAAGCACTCAAAATACAGAAAACAGATTGATTATCAGAGTAATCTAGAAGAATAGACAAATAGACTTTAACTGATCCAGGGTAGGAGAGATTGGGGTATCTTGGTTCAAAATCTTAATATAAATGTCACAAGTAAAGAGAGAAAGAAGAAAAGTTCCTTGACAAGAGCACTACAGACATAAATTACCTTCTGCTTGATCTTCTGTACAGCTTCAGGATCTTTTTTATGAATCATTTCATAAGAAACAAGGATAACATCTTTCAATGGACGGGGAGTCTCCTCCACCTTCCCCGCAAGAAACATACACACTGTGGCAATATTCTGTAAGACATTTTCCATGGAATTCATCACTAATTATGTCACTTTCTTAAATTCAAATATCAGCCTTTTAAAAATAATAATAATAATAAATATATACATGCCAAAAGGTGTTGCAATACAAATGCAAAGTCAATTATAGAATAACTAATTATTTCCAACCAAAGGAAAAAAAATTCCATATTTGATAAACTATCAAAATCTCACCCTTCTATCATTTTTTGCATGGGATTGACGAAGAAAGAATCGGTGACAGAAAATTATTGCTGTAGCAATTGTCAGCTGTGGCCTGCATTTTAAGAAATCAAGGTTCATCATGCCAAGCCAGAGAAAAAATAAATTCATTACCCACGCTTAACACTTGCTTAGATGTAAAGTAGTGAAAATTCATTTTGCAGTGGAAAAGCACTAAAGATAAGAACTGTAACAGAATAAAATGTCAAGAGTGGCAAAAGCCACCTAGTAGCAATGATACTGGCAAAAATGTAAAAAATGAAAGCAAGATGTAGCAAAGAGAGGGTGAGAAATGGCAAAGGAATGATATTAAGTGCCAAGATGATGAGACTATTTGCCCTTAGGTGGACTGCAAGACATTTAATCAAAGAGGTTGGGACTTACAAAGTTGGTACTACTTATAAAGCATTGTTAAGGCAATGATTGCTAATTTTACAGCAGAAAAGAAGATTCTTTCCAGGAAATGTACCAGGGAAGTAACAGACAGAGTTTTAGGAACATCAACCTTCAGCAATTGACCAAAGCGGTGGGCTCTCAGGAATAATATTTGGAGTGGTTCGCATAACATATCCATAAAAGTAGGTACTTTACTTTTGGCATGAAATTGGTGTCTAAGACATGCTTAGAGTTGTATTTTTTATTTGTTCCTCATCATGGAATATAAGGAAGCACTACAGGCAGATGTATGTGCAAAAAGGATGGATTGCTGTTGCATGACCCCTTAGGTTCTTTAGGCTACATATGATTAGAAATCATGACTTGAGTCTAATGGATTTTCTCTGATTTGATGTTCTTGATGGAAGTGAAGGAGATGACGAGTGCATGATTGTCATATGCAAGCAAGATCAGAGGTAAAATCCTTAACAATGGATTGACGGATAATCCAACAATACCACTTTGAAGGATAGGAGATCCAATGTGCTTTTCTCCCCCCACATTTGAAGTTCAAAAAACATGAAAATAACTGTAACACTCAGTTATTCAAACTTTACTAAAATTGATTGTTGTTACCATCTCACAAGATTCTACAGGACTAGCATCTCCAATTGGCATTGGCATTACAAAATAAATTATTCTAATTACAATACATAAAAGCAAATAGCTTTATCTTCCTTTAATTTCTCGATCACTCTATCAGAAAGATTAGAAACCACAACAGCATGAAAGCATAACATTATTATACTTTCACAGTTGTAATCAATTCGACGGCTTTCAACTGTAATTGGAGACAAAAAAAATGCCTGAAAATTGCAGAGAAGTATTCTACAAACTGCAGGATGTCAAGAACTCTTGCAACAATCATCCAAACAAATGCATTGTCCTTGCAGTCCCCTACTGATACTGTCATAAGCTGATAGACGAAAAATGGAGTGCAACCGATGCTTTATCAATGGTTTGTGGTCATATAAGGCATTAAATATATACACCAGTTCAACTCCCATTAGGGTTTGCCACCAACTATTCTTGCTAGGAAATTCTTTGTTCCTAACCTGGTGTGCAAGCTTGTGCAGACACATAATTTAAGATCATGCATAATGACAATTAAAAGAGGAGAGATAATTATGCAACACAAACTGATGTTTACCCAACTTATCATTAACGCAAGTATGAAAAAAATTCCATATAATACCAAAATGAAAGAATTATAGTTGTAGACAAAAAAAAAAGGCGCACAACTTAATAGTAAAAACTCACACTTTGAGTCTCATGCCCAAATCTTGTAAAAATGTACAGTAGGATTTGCGTAGATAAGTCTCCTTCTTCAAGTCAATGCCATCCCGTCTAGATGGAGAATTATCTTCAATTTCCTTTCTGGAAAAGTACCAACAGTCTCCTTCCTCTGGTTTTTCCTGAGAATATTTCTGTAGGTTTGTTCCATGGTGAGAGGAATCACCAGGCATTGAATTAGCCATGTGTCCTTCCTTAACTAGTGTATCAAAAATTTTATATAAAGAATTTGTATACAAGACAAAATGTGATGACTAAATCAACATGTCATACAGCAGATCCCTGCACAAAGATTGCCAACAATTGGTCAAAATATGAAAGACCCAAAGAATGATTTTAGCCATTGAGGCTAAATAGATGAATAGAGAAAAGTAAATAAAATGAAAGAGTCCAGTAGTGCATCAAGTTGTCAAGTGTCAACAGAACTATAAACTTAATGCTCCAGTTTCATAGTGAGTGAAGTAACTGCATTGGATCTATATGAATAAAAAGTGAAGAATTAATGCAGAGACTTCTATGAACAATGTAGATATTATTTACAACTCAACCCATAAACCATACTAAATCACAATTTAAATCTTCTAATTAGATGTCATACAACGATTTTAAATTTTAGCATACGTACATACCCAAATCATAGGTGCCATCTTTCAGTGACCCGCAAAAGAATTTGTCAGTTTGCAGCCGGATGTTAGAAAAGGGTAGAATATTAATTCTTATTTTCACTATCAATTATCCTACCCATAACCAAAAGCACTCTCCTTTTACATTTCCATGACCTAGACTTTTTGCATCCCAAGAACGACTATTTGGTTGCTGAGATATTGAGTTCGCAGAATATAAATTAACAACTCGAATAAACCCAATTTAAACAAACCGAGCCTAATTCAACTGTTTACCCCTCAAATTCCAAAAACAAAGGGAGAAAAGAGAGAGAGAGAGAGAGAGAGAGAGAGAGAGAGAGAGAGAGATTTTCGAAGTCCAAAAAAGGGCAAAACATACAAATTCGCCGAAATTACTTTGTTCCAATTGTTTTTACCAAGGAATTGGTCTCTATCAAAATAAACAAAAACCCAAAGAGTTGTATATAATTTGAAGAGGGAAAGTAAAAGAATTTACCTTATGAAAGCCCAAGAAAAGATAAGCAAGAAGAAATCGACGAGCGTACTGCAATCAAAGAGCTGCAAAAGCATAAACGAAACATAGCAATAATTATAAATATATATGAACATGCATACAGAGAAAAAGAAGGACAAGAGAGAAGACGCACCTCGAAGCTGGAACAAGTGGAGAAGAGAGAATGAGCGAAAAAGGATTTTTCTGAATTAGGGTTTATACTATATAGCATCAGCGTTGTTGAGTTGAGGCCCATGCGATTTATTTGTTTTAATGAATTTTATTTTATTTTTCTTAACGAAGTTTTCAATTATTATTCATTTATTCTTATAAATTAGATAAATTTATTGCACATTTTTATTTATTTACCTATATCAGTAATAATAATATTTTTTATTAATAAATATAATATAATATATAATGTAGTAGTTAAGCTAGAGAAGGACAAGTGACAATATTTTATTTGAAACAAGCGCAAATATGAGTTTGTAAAATTATATTAAATTATTATTTTATTTTATAAGTTAATAATATTTTATTTTTAATTATTATGTTTAAAATAAAATGAAATTTTAAAATTTTATGTTCTATTATGTGTGTGTATTAAATTAAGATATTATTAAAAATTATGAAATAAAATATACATACTTTTTAAATATTTTATAATAAAAAATATTGAAAGGGTGGTATGGTTACAAAATTACATTAAAAAACTACTTGGACATATATTATTAAGCTAAATTTTTTTATTTAAAATTTTTAAAATAATATGATAGACATTATATATATATAATCTTTATATATTACATAATTAATAATATATGATAGTGGCTGTCCCAATTTATTTTTAAAATATAACTTAAATTATTTTATTTAGTAAATTAATTAATATTTTTAAATGGATATAAAAATTAGATAATTGTTGATAATTATTAAGTTTCAAGACATATGAAAGATTAAATGCATAAATTTAATTTGATGTTTGAAAAATTGCATGATTTATGAATCAAAAGTAAAAAAGTAATATGACATAAAAAAAAATTTAATAAAATACATAAAAAGAATAACAAATATGAACTTTTAGATTTTCAAATACTTGTTTGAAATTTTTTTATTATTATATTGATAAATAGAAAATTAAGAAAAAAGACAGAAATAAAATTAAATAAATTTTCACTTTATGAATAAGTGCTAACCTTAACACTTCTTTTACTAAAAATGTTGACATTTAATCAATCATTAATAAAATAATATAATTAAAAGAAATTAAATACATTCATAAAATTTATTTCAATTCAACTCCAATCAATTATAATTGAATTAACAAATTTACTTAGATGTCAAAAATTTATCAAAACACTCTCATTATTTTAGGATACTCTCTCTCTCTCTCTCTATATATATGATATGATTTGAGATCAAAATTTGTCCTATCAATTTCAGGCTAGTCTGTAAAGTTTCATAACTAGCAATTAATGATTCACAATGACTGAGTAGTTGAAATTGATTATAAAATATTTGGAACCACTGAGATTATAAAATATTTGGTACTTTAACTATTGAAATTGCAGTAAAAAATAAAATAATGAATAAATTGCTATTATTTTACATATTATATGAGAATTGCTACTTATTATATACACTTAATATTTCTAATAGTTATCATATACACTTAATATGTCTAATAGTTACTATATACACTTAATATTACAATATACACTTAATATTTCTTTATTTATATTATACACTTAATATTTTTTTTTATTTTATTTATGTGTCTTTTATTTATAAAAATTAAAATTTTTTTATGGAGATTCGTTTGGTTTTTAAGATCAGATTTATCAAATGACTTTATATCATTTTTTTAGTGTAGTGTATTTTTCGTCAATGCATCAATTATAATTGTTGAGTTAAATATTATTACTCTAATAATTTGATTAATAAAATTTAAGGAAAAAATTAATTTTATATTTATTTTAATTATAATTTTTTTAATTATTTTTCTCGACATGTATTTTTTTTCTTTATAAATGAATGACTCATTTTTTATCAAAATATATATATATATATATATATATATATATATATATATATATATATATATATATATATATATATATATAAAAGATTATGTATAAAATAAAAATATATAGACAATATTTTTTTTTTATTTAAAAAAAAAAAAATTATG
>CANXYC010202479.1:0-41402 GCA_948193065.1 Aleurites moluccanus | reverse complement strand
AGAGATATTGATAAATATGTGATGATATGAATGAATATGATCTGGTATACAGATGTATACATTGAGATGATATTGGAGATCCAGAGGGATCCTTGACTTGAGATAGATGTTGAAGTATATAGTGGAAGTGCTTAATTGCTTGTTTTTTAGTTTGGCATACTCCTTATATAGAGGAGATGCTGCCCAATTTTTATAGAATTATCAAGCCATATTGAGCTTGTTATTGAATTGCATGCCATATAGTACAGTTATTTGGGTTCTTCGCGGTACCGGTAGCATAAGCATCACCTATACCCTAGGACCGTCACGGCTCCTAAGTTGGGTCGTGACACATTACATATGATACAACAGGTAAATAGGGCCAATATGTCCAATATGCACAATTGTGCTAACCAATGAATAAATGGCACAATAGCTCGAACCAATAGTTACGTAAGAGTGATCGGCTCTTATGACTAGATAATATAACTCCCCTCTCTAGCAAGGGTCAAATAGATACCAGTGTGCACACAGTCGACGAATAATCCCGCTGTCCCGTCGTGGCAACCCTGTTATGTTATCATATGCAAAATTCTCATATAATGGATATAGGATCACAAATATAGCTCAATTTCACATAAAACAACTCATTTTCATATCACATGTATCAAATAGGCATACTAGACAAAGTTAAGAAACGGGCCTGCCGGGGCCCAGTTTTGCTGACGCAAATGGCACGTCAAATTACGGGTCCGTTTTAGGATTTTTGAGGAGTTTCTGGTTCTCTATGTTAGGAAGACATTTAGATGGACTATTTAGTATCAATTTGAAGCTTAGGGATAGGGGAAAGGATTGGGCCAAGTATCGGGTCAAAATACTATCTAGGTTTCAAATTATAGCAGACGAAAGTTTAGGACAATTTGGGTCAGTTCGAAGGGTCATTTTAGACAAGTCCTCACTGAGATCCACATCCTGAACCTCCAATATATGTGATGGATGAGACACATACTTCCACAGCATATAGATATGGAAAACTAGATATACGTGGCTCGTACTAGGTGGAAGAGCCAATCTATAGGCCACATTACCTATCTTATCAAGAATCTCAAGTGGGCCTATAATTCTTGGTGATAACTTACCCCTCTTCCCAAATCTCATTATACCTCTCATCGGTGAGACCTTAAGGAAGACATAATCACCAACTGCAAAATATACATCCTTTCTCTTCGTATCAGCATAACTCTTCTGCCTACTGAAGGCAGTCCTCATCCGATCTCTGATCATATGCACCTTTTCCATAGTCTCTCTGATCAACTCTGGCCCCTCAAGATGCTTCTCTCCTGGCTCCATCCAACACACTGGAGATCTACATTTTCTACCATATAGTGCTTCAAATGGAACCATACCAATAGAAGAGTGATAACTGTTGTTATAGGAGAACTCAATCAATGGCAAATAATAATCTCAGTAACCTTTAAAATCCAGAACACACAACCAAAGCATATCCTCCAAAGTCTGGATTGTCCTCTTTGACTGCCCGTCAGTCTGCGGATGGAAAGCAGTACTAAACCGTAACTGGGTACCCATAGCCTCCTGAAACTTCTGCCAGAACCATGAAGTGAACTGTGTACCCCTATATGAAATAATCATCAATGGAACTCCTTGAAGTCACACAATCTTATCCACATACAACTGTGCGTACTGAGCTACCGTGTAACTGGTCTTGACCTCTAGAAAATAAGTAGACTTCGTCAAACGGTCTACAATCACCCATATGGAGTCATAACCCCTCGAAGTCCTCGAAAGACCCACTAGAAAATCCATAGTCATATGTTCCCATTTCCACTATAGCAACTCAATCTCCTGAAGTAGCCCTGATGGCTTCTAATGCTTGAACTTAACCTACTAACAGGCTAAGCATTTAGACAAATATTGAGCTACATCTCTCTTCATCCATGGCCACCAATACATATCTCTCAAACCATGGTACATCTAGGTAATCCCTGGATGTACACTGTATGCTGAATAGTGAGCCTCTCTCATAATCCAATCCCATAGCCCATCAAAATCTGGTACACATATGCGCTTCCCACATCTCAATACCCCATCCTCTACTGCAAACTTTGTCATCTTCCCATTTTATACCTCTCGCTTGAGCTTCAGTAGATAAGGATCCCTATCTTGAGCCACTTTTATATCATCAAGCAACAGTGACTTCACCCGAAATTGGGCTATCAGAGCCTGGTTCCGATCCTGGGATCCCAACTCTAACTCCACTCCCAAATCTGCCAACTCCCTCGTCTCTCGAATCAATGGCCTCCTGCCAATCACAATATGAGCTAGACTGCTAATTGATTTCCTACTCAGTGCATTAGCCACTAAATTAGTCTTGCCCAGGTGGTAAAGGATTTCACAGTCATAATCCTTAAGTAGCTTCACCCATCTGTACTGCCGAAGATTCAGATCCTTCTGTTGAAATATATACTATAAACACTTATGATCAGTATATATCTCATATTTCAATCTATGCAAGTAATGTCTCCAAATTTTCAATGCAAAGATCACAGCTGCCATCTCCAAATCATGGGTTGGATAATTTGCTTCATGCTTCTTTAACTGACGAGAAGTATAAGCAATTACCCTACCAATCTGCATCAACACATTTCCCAGACCAATCTGAGAAGCATCACAATATACAATGAATTTATCCCCCTCTACTGGTAATGCCAACACTGGAGCACTGGTGAGGAAATACTTCAGAGTCTAAAAGTTGTGATCACACTCATCAGTCCATACATATTGCTCCTGTTTTCGTATCGATCTAGTCAATAGAGCTGCAATCCGAGAGAAATCTTTAACAAACCTCCTGTAATATCCAGCCATACCCAGAAAACTGCGAACCTCTAAAGCACTGGTAGACTGAGGCCAATTAGCAACTGCTTCTATCTTCTGAGGATCCACCTTAATCCCATCCATACAAATCACATGTCCACGGAAACACACTTCGGTTAGCCAGAACTAGCATTTAGATAACTTAGCATAATACTGATGCTCCCGAAGTGTCTGCAACACAATCCTCAGATGCTCCACATGCTCCTCCTCACTCCTAGAATAGATAAGAATGTCATCAATGAATACAATGACAAACTTATCTAAATATGACCTGAACACCCTGTTCATCAAATCCATAAAAGCAGTCGGTGCATTGGTCAACCCGAACGGCAACACCAAAAACTCGTAATGCCCATATCGGGTCTTGAAAGCAGTCTTAGGTATATCACCCTTCTTAATCTTCAACTGGTGATACCCAGACCTCAGATCTATCTTTGAAAAATGGCTAGTACTCTGCATCTGGTCAAACAAGTCATTTATCCGAGGCAATGGATACTTGTTCTTCACTATCACCTTATTCAGTTCTCTGTAATCTATACACATCCTTAATGAGCCATCTTTCTTCCTTACAAACAGTACCAGTGCACCCCAAGGAGAACTACTCAGTCTAATAAACCCTCTATCTAATAGCTCCTATAACTGTATCTTCAATTCCTTCAGTTCTGCTGGAGCCATTCTATATGGAGGAATAGATATAGGGTCAGTGCCTGCATGCACCTCAATCTCAAACTCAATCTCCCTATCATGGGGCAATCCTGGAAACTCTTCAGGAAATACATTAGGAAACTCTTGAACTACCGGTATCTGATCAAGCTGTACAGAAGATCTTTGCACATCTATCACATATGCCAAATAGGCTAAACAGCCTTTCCCAATCATCCTCCTAGCCTGGATAGCATAAATCAGGTTAACTCGAAACTCCTAAATATCACCCTGAAACTCAAACTCTGGCTGCCCCTCAGGCTGAAATCTAACCCTCTTTCGATAATAATCAATAACCACTCGGTGCCTCGTCAGCAAATCCATATCCAAAATAATATCTAGCTCTAACACAGGCAACTCAATCAAATCAGCACGAAAGATGTTATCATCAATCTCAATCACACAGTCAGGGTAATAATAATCAACATCAACATTATCACCCATAGGAGTAGCAACCATCAAAGGCACATCTAACAATCTCCTCTCCTTATTCAATTTAGGTGCAAAGTGTGGTGACACAAATGAGTGAGTAGTACCAGAATCGAATAAGGCATCTGCAATCTCATTCTGAATTAGAATAGTACCTGTGACCATATTGTCTGATCTCTGGGCCTCTTGGGTATTGACTGCAAACACTCTGCCCTGACCCCTACCAGCTAGAGCGAGCCTGACCTCCCCTACCTCTACCTCTACCTATAGCCTCCCTACCCATATTCTGACTTGTCTGTATCACTGGCTGAGAAACCGTAACAGATGGTTGCTACTGCTCACCCCATAGAGGACATCTACTAATGAAGTGACCATGTTGTCCACACTTCAAACAAGCACCTGACTGTTAGCAGCACTCCCCTCCGTGCTTCCAACCACAAAACCCACAAATAGGAATGTTGGTTGTCTATGCAACTGGTCTAGAGGAACCCTGTGAATAAGCAAGTGTAAACCGTACCACTGGTGGTCCCCTACTCATAACTCTCCTTCTCTGACTACTAGCTGATGATCTCTGCTCAAATTGAGGCACTGGCTCTGTCTGCCTAGGATGGGAGCTGCTCTCCCTCTTTCTAATCTGTGATCATGGACCCCCTTTCCTCTTCTGGTCCCTCTTAGCCCTCTCAGTCTTGTATTTCTCTTCCATTTTTGTAGCCTTGTCAATCACTGTCATCAGAGAAGTAAACTCAGTAGCCAGTAGTGCATTATATAATGCATCATGAAGACCCCTCCAAAACCTACTAATCAAATCAGCCTCTGTAGGAACAATATGAGTAGCATACCTACTCAGCCTGATAAACTCCTCTGCATACTCGTCCACATATTTGTCCCCCTAACCTAACTGCTCAAATCTAACCAGGTTACGAGTCTTCGCCCCCTTTGTAATGAACTCATCAATAAGACCCTGCCGAAACTCATCCCATGTAGGTAGGTGCTCACTATATAACCTGGGCTCCATCCTCCTAGAAAACCAGGTCCATGCCTTACCCTTCAGTAACAGCCCAACCATCTCAACTGCTCTCAACTTAGAACATGGTAGTCTCCTCACTACCTTCTCCACCTCCTCCAAGAAATCTACAGGATCAGTGCCTCTGTCTCCCCTGAACTTAGGCAAGTTTAGCTTCAAAAAGCTAAGCATCGATACTCCACCATCCTCTATCACTCTCCGACCTACCCTGTACAGTAGGCTCCCTCTGAACCCCTTATGGTTGCACAGGAGCTGGTACCACTGGAACTGCCTATGGTACTACAGGTGGAGGCACTACTGCTGGAGCTAGTGGTGGAGGTACATGCTGACGCTTCCATCTCAAATCAGCCATCTCTCTCCGTAACTCCATCAATCCCCTCATCATCTCCACTCTCTAGGGCTCATCGCCCCTCTTGGTATCCTCTGTAGTCCGTCAGGATCTAGACAAACCCTCTGATGCTACAATCTCCCTCACCAATGACTCATTGGAGGCTACCTCTGCCTTCCTGGTATCTCTGTCTCTATCGTCAGACATCTCTGCATTCTGTTAGAAAAAAATGAAAACTTACTCAGAATATGACAGAAACGTAGAATAATAACATATAACAGACACTAATAGCAAAGGATGACAAAGGAAATCCTATGCACCATGGTATACTTAACTCTACCTCATTTTATACTTAGTCACTATTCCTCGGTATTTTAGGTACTATTCATTTGTTACCTAAAATCCACTGTCTGTAACCTAGAGCTCTGATACCACCTCTATCACGACCCGTTTTTGAATCGCGACAGTTCTAGGGCATGGGAGATGCCAATAGCGACCGGTACCCATAGAACCCAATATCACATGCATATTCTATAACCCACAATATTTTATCCATTTTAGTTAGTTAACATCTATTCTGTTATTCTATAATTCTTTATATAATTTACTGCAATTGGCTGTAATAATCCATATATCATATCATATAACTCTTATATCATCAAATATCATATATATATACATGTTCATTTCCTAGCTAACCCATACATATCCCATGGAGCAGCTAGATTATGAACATCAAAATAATAATACAAATCAGAATATATACATCAGTAATACCGGCAGAAATCCCAGATGATAGATGACAGGATTATGCACTCTACTCCTCTCCTGAAATGGATAAACAAATAAAAGGTGAGTTAATAAGATACTCAGTGAATCTATATGCATCACAAAGCAAAAAAGATAGAACAATGATATATATATATATATATATATATATATATATATATATATATATATGATAAAGGAACAATGGGACAGTGTCAATCATGTTGGTTTACAGAATCAGTATCAGAAATCGATAGGAATATCAATGGTCATATCAAGTTATGGAATCATATGGTAAGACAGATATAGGGCCCTGTAACACGTAGACTATGTGTAATCACACAGTCGATCACATATCAAGTAGGCATAAGACTGATCAGGTCCTATGGCCGAGACCAATAACCCTTCACAGCTAGGGCATCAATATCAATGTGCACATTGCCGACAGTATGTACCCACTACCCTGTCGGTGCAGCGGCTCTGTCAAACCACATTTAGGATCAATATCAAGGAACAACATATCAATAGATACCATTATGAAACAATGGCATCTTCCATATCAATAAGTTCAATATCAGTCAATCAATTATCAATAAGATCAATGGTAATGCTATAGGTGACATATAATCAATGACAAATGTTTTAGCAATTAAGAAAGACATGGAACAAAAGTTGGCTCGGCGACGGAAAACGGTAGGCTAATTGGCATGCCAACGTCACTGGCGACAATAGCAATCAAATGGTAGGCCTATGGAATGCAAAAAATAGGCCAAAGGTAAAATAAGCTAGGCATTTCATCAAACACGTGGTGGGCATACAATGGCAAGCCAATAGGTTAGGCTAGGGTGCAAAATTGACTTGCCCAATTCAATCAACAACAAACCACATTGGCAATAATCACATAGGCATCAAAGAAACAATATCAAACAACATCAAAATGGCTCAAATTGGCTATGAAAAATAAGGTAAAAACCAAGCAAAATCAAAGGGCATGAATAGTGATCATGGTTCAGCCAAGGTTGGGTTTTCACAACAAGTTTCCAATTTCAATTTTAACACAAATGGCATGTTATTAGATACAAAATAGACTCCCCTGAACTTCCAAATAGCTTTGAAAAATTGATTTCCACTCAAAATCACCAATGGAGCTATAAGGCATACCTTTGTCACCAATTGAGTTCTACATCAAAATAATCATCAATTAGTTGTCTATTCACATCCAATTAACATATTCTAAAATTAATTAACATAATCTAACACTAAATCATCAAACCCTTTCTTACAACTTCAAATATGCTGGGAAAATTGGGCATTTCTATCAATTAGCATCAATTGATGCAATCTAATTCTAAATCCATCTAATTCAACCTAAATAACATCCAAATAAACCATTAAAACAAACAAAACAACTTCTTATCTAAATGGAGTGAAGTGGCCGAATTCTTTCCCTCCAAATACCTTGAATTCTTCAACTTTTCAAGCAATCTAATGGATAGAAAAGGCAGAACAAAGGTTAAACTCCATTTTTCTATGAATTTCTCTTAAGAAATTTGATAGAAATTGAAGAAGGAATGAAGAAGAATGAAGGAGAGACAGTTCGGCTATTAAGAGAAGAAGAAGAAAATGATACAAATTGTTCTAAGTGTTCAATATATATGAAAAATCAATTTGACAAATTACAACTTAATCCCCGAACTTTCATATATCACATTTTGGTCCAAAATCTTCAGTAATTTATTCTGTCAATTCTGTTAAGATTTGGATTCCAATGTGGGTAGTCAATAAGCTTATTTTAATTTATGCTTATTTATAAAAATGGTTTCAGAGTCATTCTGTAACTCCGACGAACCCATTTTCACTATTCACCTTAAACTTCCATTTATTTATAATTTTGACATTGGTTACTTTTTCAGTGTTCCTAAATGATTTTCACTTCTTTCTTTTTACCAAAATTACACATATTTTATGGTGATCTTTTATCCCTAGGTCAACTTCAGAAATTCTTCTATTGACCAGACTGCTAATTTCTCGGCAGTGTTCTCAACACCGTCGCTTTTCGGAAAACTAACAAGTTCGCTTTCTAACTGTGTCTCTAAAATTATTTTTCATCATTTCAAGACTTATGAACCACATACTGAGAACTAATTCATGCATGTATGTTATAACTTTCTAAGGTATTACTTCTAACTAGTGTTATGACATAGCTTTAGTCATAGGATCAGCCGGATTCTTAGTTGAAGCAATTTTCTGCACGGCTACATCGCCTCTCTTAACAATCTCCCTGATCACATAGAACCACCGCTCAATGTATTTAGATTTCCGATGAGACTTGAGCTCATTTGCCTGAGCAATGGCTTCTTTATTGTCATAGTAGAAAGGGACTCAGACTCAATGGAAGGAACCATTCCTAGTTCGGTGACGAACTTACGAATCCAAACTGCTTCCTTTATGGCATTCAAGGTAGCAACATACTCAGCCTCTATAGTGGAATCCATAGTGGTAGTCTGCTTAGAGCTCCTCAAGCTCATTGCCCTTCTATTACTGATAAACACGAACCACTAATAGATTTCCTATCATCAATATCTAACTAACAATTAGAATCAGTAAAACCAGCAACCCGAAGATCCCGTCCTCCATATATCGAAGCTAAATCCTTAGTCCTTCTCAAGTACTTTAGGATAGCCTTGACTGCAATCCAGTGCTCCTCACCTGGATTAGACTTAAATCAGCTAGTCACACTAACCACGTACGCAATATTAGGCCTAATACACAACATAACATATATAAGACTCCCAATATCGAAACATATGGAATCTTGCCCATCCGTTCCCTTTTCTCAGTTGTCTTAGGATACATCTCCTTGGAAAGGTGGATATCGTGTTGTACTGGTAATAGTCCCTTCTAGGAATCAAGCATGTTGAATCTCTTCAATACCTTTTCCAAGTACAGACTCAAGGATAACCCCATCATTCTCTTTGCTCTATCCTAATAGAGATAAATTCTGAGAATATAAGTCACCTCTCCTAAGTTTGTCATGGAGAAAGTCTAGTATAACCATAGTTTTACACCCGATAATATTCCAATGTCATTACCTATCAATAGAATATCATCCATATACAAGACTAGGAAAGTGATTTTTCTCCTACTAACCTTCTTATACATACAGGGCTCATCAACGTTCTTAATAAAACCATACAACGTAATGGCTTCATCAAAACAATGATTCTAGCTCCTCGAGGCTTCTTGAGTCCATAAATGGATCTCTAAAGCTGGCACACTTTCGAGCCATCTTGGGATTGGAATCCTCTAGGTTGTTCTATGAATATGTTCTCCACAATATGACCATTTAGGAAGGCCATCTTGACATCTATTAACCAAACCTCATAATCACAGTGTGTTGCTATAGAAAACATGATTCGAATAGATTTGAGCATGGTTACAGGGGAAAAATTCTCCTCAAAGTCAATACCCTAATGCTAAAGGAAACCCTTCACCACAAGCCTTGCCTCATAGGTTTCCACTTTTCTGTTTATACCAATGTTACGCTTATAGACCCATTTACACCCTATGGGAGTTACCCCTTCAGGCGAGTCCACCAGCTCCCAGACATGGTTCGCATATATGGAATCTATCTCAGAACGTATAGCCTCAGGCCATATAAAGAGTCTATATCGGACATATCCTCCTCATAGCAAGTAAGATCATCTTATCGATCAGTTCCATCAAGAATGAACAAATCATGAACATTCTCCAAGTGAAACTCATATCTCTATGAAGGACGAGATACCCTACTAGATCTCTGAGGAACAACTGTAGAGACATCGGTGATTGGTATAGGCTCCTCACTAGGTTGATCAACCAAAATAGGATCATCTTGTTTTATTTCACTAGACGAGCCCTCATCCAACTCTATCTTCTTGCCTTTGTCGCTTTCTTGGAGAAACTCTTTCTCAAGAAAGACAACATCCTAGCTAACAACAATGGTCTGTTCTTCTGAAAGATAAAAATAATATCCTAAACAACCTATAGGGTAACCAACAAATCTACCCTCACGGTTCTATCCTCTAATTTATCACCCTTTAACTTTCTTATATAGGCCGGACAACCCTATATCTTAAGATGTTTAAGACTTAGGGTCCTGCCATGCCACATCTTATAAGGAGTCGTAAGGACAGATTTAGATGGAACACGATTCAAAATATTGCAAGCAATATGCAATGCATATGCCTACAGATTTGTAAGCAAATCTGTATAAACCATCATGTTGCGTACCATGTCCAACAAGGTAAGATTCCTCCTTTCTGATACACCATTTAACTGTGGTGTTCCAAGAGGTGTAAGCTATAAAGTAATACCATGCTCTTTTAGGAAGGCTCTGAACTCGGTACTTAAGTACTCCCCACCTCAGTCAAACCGTAGGATTTTAATACTCTTTCTCTTCTGATTCTCCACCTCACACTTGTACTTTTTGAATTTCTCAAAGGCCTTGTATTGGTGCTTCATCACATACATATAACCAAATCTCGAAAAATCATATGTGAATGTGATGAAGTAGGAGAATCTGCCTCTAGCCATTACACTAAATGGGCCATACACATCACTGTGAATTAGCTTCAAAATTTCTTTGGCTCTTTCCCCTTGTCCAACAAAGGGTGACCTAATCATCTTTCCCTGAAGACATAACTCACAAGTTGGATATTGTTCAGAACCTATAGAATCTAGGATTCCCTGTTTCTTCAATCTCAGAAGTCAATCTTCAGCAATGTGACCCAGTCTCCAGTGCCATAGAAATTTTGAACTAAAGTTATTCCTTATCATGACATTAATATTATACATGCTTGGGATTGCTTTACCATTACTTTGCAAGTAATAAAGACCATTATATTATCAAAATACAAAATACAGATATCTCTCTTAAATAATAGTTCGTATCCTAACATTGTTAATTTGGATACAAAGATAATGTTCATGCATTAGGTATATACAAAACACTTTCAAAAGAAAAATATAATTATGAAGATCAATATAGGTGGATCCAATGGCCTTGGCTGCTACACTAACTCCATTTCCAATCTTTAGAGTCACCTTTTAACCTCTCAAGGCTTCACTATTTACCAGGTCCTATAAAGATGCACACACATATGAGTGAATTTACCATTATACTTGTATTTAAATCCTAATATACCTTTGTTGCTACATGTCCTTTATTTATGCCTTAGCCAAATGCCTTATAGCATTGCCTTTGTTGATTTTTGCCTTGGCTGAATACCATTTTGCATTGCCTTTATTGATTCTTTGCTTTGGCCGAGTTGTATATGAAATCATTGTCCTTCATTAATTGGCCTAATTGTCTGGAATATTTATTATCCTTTATGAATTCTTAATGAATACCCTTTTATTTTGCCATTAAATTCTTTAAATAACTAAATATCTATTGAATTAAATTATTGAATACTTGTTCTCTTTCATTTATTGGTTAAATGTCATCACTAAATATTTGGCCTTCTATAAGAAATTTTCTTGACCGAATTGATCACATGGACCATTATTTTGCCAAAACTAATGTAAATTGGAATCCTATGTGATCCTTATGAGATGAAATGATATAAATATCCAACTGACAGAGTAAGGGGTAAAAAAAAATCAGCATTATGTATAATAACCTAGTGGATCAGGTATAATATCCAAACTCTAACTAAGAAAGGTAAAATAGTCATAGTCATAGGGTTTGATCAGTCTTTTATATTTATATGGGGAGTATGCATAAAAACAATAGTCTCTACTCCTAAAATATGGAAGAAGTATGCTATATATAAATAGCCTCTATTTTTTAATGAATTATGACTCGATTTTCTGTCTTTCATCTTTCATTGATGAATTTGTCATTTGCTCTATATGTTTAATGAACACCTTAATAATTATTCATTACTTGTATTCCATTAACCCTTTATTGTTATTGTTTATTTGTTACCCTATATGTTACCTCATTTGTTATTGAAATGTGAACTAAGAACAATTCGTATGAGTTACCTTAAAACATCTAACCTTACAAGTATGGTGGTATATTTATTACTCAATAAGTTTTATTTACCTATTCGTAGTTTAATATTTTTCAGGGTTAAGATAAATAGAGGTGGCTTGAAAAGCTTCTTCTACCTTCAATTTAGAACCATACATATCAATGTAAAATCTTTCATTTGAAATTGGGTTAATTACGATTTTCTCTCTGTAAAATGACCAAATACACTAACTTTCCTCTGACCTTTCAAAAATATACTAACTCTCCCCTGATGAATGTCACAATATACCACTGGGCCCTTTCGTCCAATTTCGTTGTTAATCAACCCTAAAATGGTCAACAAAGATAGTAAAAATATAAAAATATCTTTGCCCTTTATTTTTAATTAATTACAACCTATTTTTTCTTTAAAATTTTTATTTAGGGTTAAAAAATAAATTTTTATATTTTTTTGACAACTTTGAAAATAAAATAAATAAAAATATTTTTTTAAAATATTTATTATTTTATTTTTTAAAAATAAAAATTTGAAAATAAAAAATAACAAATAAAAAATAAAAAAAATTAAAATAATATTTTTACTTTTCATTTTAAAATTTTTCAAAAATATGAAAATGAATTTTTTATTTGTATTAAAAAATTTAAGAAGAAATAATTTAAATTCTTCTTAAATTTTTCTTTAAAATAAAAAATAATAATTTTTAAAAAATATTTATGTTTATTTTTTATTTTCAAATTTATCAAAAATTGTGAAAATAAATTTTTTAACACTAAAAAATATTTTTTAAATCAAAAATAGAATATAATTAATTAAAAATAAATGATAATAGTATTTCTGTCTTTTTATAGTTTTTAATGATCATTTAAGGGTTGACTAACAGCAAAATTAGACAGAATGATGTATTAGTATAACGAAACATTCGTCAAATTGAAATTAGTGTATTTTTGAAAGATCAGGAGAAATTTAGTGTATTAGGTGATTTTATAGAGAAAAATAGTAATTAACCCTTTGAAATTTTATAATGAATACTTAAATGGCTTATGGCTAAATGTTCAGTGTTGTATGTTTATATGAATAAATGTATAAGAATTTGTGATTATAATAATAGTAATGTACTTACGCGTATTGTAAATAAATATGATTATGCGTGAATGTTTGATGAATCTTTGGACTTGAGAAATGATTATTGTAGTGAGGTTAAGGTTGATTAGAAATACTTTTGTGCAAGTTCAATCTTGGAGTATTAAATTAATTTGGGATAAGTAAAAAAAATATACTTATGGTTAGGATTATTTATAACTCGATATACATGATTCATTTTTTTATAAAAACATGTATATAGCTTATGCCTTGCTTCATGTAATATCCCAGTAGACGAAACAATAGACAGTAGACAGTAAGTAGACAGTATAGATATGATATTGACTCAAGTATGAATATCCTCAATCGATTACTGAAATATACAGAGAATGATAGAGTGTAACACTCAATAATTTTTGAATCTCAGTTGGGTCACTTTTGTAACACTGTCCAAGAAAATACCGGTGTTAATTATACTGTCTAGGGAGATAGCAGTCCGGTTAAATTAAGAATTTCTTACCCAAACTTGAGGGATTAAGTTAGTTAGTTTTATGTGAAATTATAGTGAAAAGAAAGAATTGAAAAACCTTTGGGAATACTGAAATTTTAAAGAGTGGTAAAATCGTAATTTATGGCAACTTTGGGGGTAATTTTTAAAATCTATTGTCTGGGATCTATGAGCATTTTCATTTCTTACACTGAAAGTTAATTCTTAATAGAATTAACAAAATAAATTATAGAAGTCAATTAGGTAAAAGTGCGATTAAGGAAAGTATAAGGCCTATTTGCAAAATTTAAAAATTTGACTTATAAAAAGCCCATTCTAGACTCTTCCACATTATTTATTCTTTTTCCCCTCTTTACCTCCATGGATGGCTACTATTCAAGCAAATTTATCTTTATTTTTGTCAAAATTTTCAAGAAAATTCCAAGGAAAACTTAAAACTCAAACCTAATTCTAACTATTTTCATCAAATTTTCCCTAGATTAATCAAAGAATTTGGAGTTCTTCATCACCATAGTTTTCGCTATTTCAACCTAAATAGGTAAGGCTCCTAAACTTTAGTTTTTAATAGAATTTAAGATTATTATAATTTAATTAAGTAGTTAATTGATTGATTTGAGCTATGGAAAATGATGATGAACTAGGGTTTATATGGATTCTGAAATCTGATTTCAAGCAGTAACTTGAAGTTAGTATTCCAAAATTCTGATGAATTAATTTGAGGATGGTTAAAACATAAAAGTTGTATAAAAATATGTCACTTTAATATCTGAAAAAGGAATTTGTGAAATTCAAAGTGAGGAGAGAGTAACTGAACAAAAACCATGACTGGCCAAAATTAAATTTTATGAAATTTTGCTACTATTTTTTAATTGTTTAGAATGATACAGATAGAATTAGAAGAAGTATTCAACATAAAAAGTATTCATTTATGTCTTGTATATAGAATCGTAAAAGGGTTTTTCAATTGAATTTATGGTTTATGAGATATTAAGTCATAAGTATAGACTGCCAGAATTGACTGATAAACAGAATATAGGTTATAAAATTCTATTAATATGAGAACTTTAGATTCTAAATTAAGGAAAGTGGTAAACATAAAAAATGTTTATTTATATGTAATCTAAATTATTGTTAAATTTTTTTATAATTGGTTAAACACAGAATTAATTATAAGTATATAAATAGGGTCTATTCGGATAGAGATTTTAGGACAGTAGTTTAATTTTGAAAATTTACTAATAATTATAAAGTGATCCAAATAATCTGAAATTTGGCTAAATTATAATATTGTATTTCTATTTTCAATAGAAAAAATAATTACAGTAATTGGTAAAGTATAGATTGAGATATAGATAAAATAGTACAGACTGCCAGAATAGAATTACAGGCAGAATGCAGGGCAGCAGGGTTAGTTGTAAGACTAAGTTTAAATTAACACCATAAATTGTATAGTAATGGGTTTAATGTGAATTTTATATATGTTAGAACCTTATATGTTAAGTTTAATTAGGAATAATAAATGAAGCAATTGGATAAGTATAGAAAGAGTCATGCTAAACGAAACACAACATGCCAGTGAGGATTTCCATATAGGTAGAATTTAGAAATTTGGGGATTTTTGGGAATTTCTTTAATACATGTATAATTAATGTAATTTTATGTTAAATTAGTATCTAAGTTGATATTAATTAGATATGTAGAGTCAAGGAAGAATAAAAGACATGATGAGTACTATAAATATTAAGGCTATGGAACAAGGAGAAAGGAATTGGAAATGTATAAGTCATAAGCTAAGGTGAGTTAACTATACATCTTTAAGCATATTTTTTACTATACATCTTTAAGAATATTCTTTGCCATAGCATGATCCATTGAATCCGTATGAACTTTATTCTTTGATGAACCAAGTTTAAATTGATTCATTACTACTGGACTATTATTGAATTTGTAATGCTTATTGTAATACCTACCTTGAGAACCTAATTTGTGTTATAAAACTTGATTCAATGTTTTCCTTGATTCCCTAAAAGTTATGCACACCAAATATTTATTCAAATGCCACAATGAATGTGATTGATTATCTACCTTTGTACCAAAAATTGAAACCAATTATATGTTTATCGAAAGATATAGACATGTTTATTGATATGTATTGATTCTTTTGATAATAAGCCATATGTGTATAGCCACTGAATGATCCTTGCACCTTTATATTTTCACATGAGTACTTGATATTGTTATTGTTCCCAATAACCTATTATACATATAGATTTGACAGAGCTTCCTCATCGATGGGGTAGCGAGTAAATATCGTCGGCAATTTGCATATTGATTTACATGGAACCTTAGATGTGAAGGGTTAACTATCCTAGCCATAGGGCCTAATGGGACTTATGTACATGATATGAGATTGATATGAGTTATACGTGTTCATGGCCCACTATCTGTCTTTTCTACATATTTCTATATGTGATACTTATGACACCCTTATCTTATATTGCTTACTCTTGATATTTCTTACCCAATATTATTTACCATTGTTATCACAGTTATATGTTCCATACACCCAAAGGCAATTGGTGTGCAGATCACTAAGCTTTGATATGCAATTTGATAACTTTTATTTATTTCTCATAATCGACATTACCTAAATTCTTATTATACATCTTATATATTATTTACCTCCTTAGTTTTGATGTTTAATGATGTATATTAACTCACTGAGTATTTTTTATACTCATTCTATAGATGGTTATCATTTTACAGTTGTAAAATTGAGATGTCTATATCCAAGTCATTCTTTCTTCGACTTGGAAAATTCAGTTAGTGATTAAATATTAAAAATTCATATGTATAAATATTTAGAGCTCCATGGTACTGTATATTGGTAGATTAATGATGTAAAAATATTATAGGAATATTTGCTAATGACAGTCGATGTGATGGATATTAATCGTAGTATGAAAAATACTTAATGGCTAATAATGATTAAATTAATGACAAAGATAATGATACTAAAATAATAAGATTATAGTGTAACGTGACATAAGAAAAATAAAAAATTATATGTACTTAGAAGTGTCATGAATGTATATTGAATTATGGAGTTGAGGTATAAGGATGGAAAATTATTGGAAGTGTAAAAACAAAAAAAAAAAATTGTGCAGGTTGTGTAAATTTTGAAAGACCTGATTTTGGGTCATGAATAGTATTAAAAATACAAAGAAAACTCTATCAAAATTTCTGTTAAGTTAACAAGTAATAAATGAAATTTAAATATTAATGAATGAGTTAAGAATGATTGATTGATAACTGAATTGTTAGTGGGTTCTACGGGTTTCCGGTGACCTTAGGTCTACTCGTGCCCTAAAACCGTCATGTTCCAAAAGTGGCACGTCACAGAGGTGGTATCAGAGCTAAGGTTTAGAATATGTGTCATAGGTATAAATGAACTAATAATTGTACAATGGAGCATAGGATTTTCATCTCGTCATTTGAAGTCATCTATTAATATAATTATTTGCGGTGTCCGTTATGATCTTTTTCTTATAGCCTATGTATATAAATATATTATGAACATAGAAAGAAGTGCTTACTGAGAATTGGTAAAAAGTGATAGTAAATTGAAGAAAATGAGAACTGATAATAATTAAGAGAGATTAATGTAATAACTGTAGTCTAGAGAGATAATTTGAATAGATAATGAATAGATAGTTTAGTGAATAATGAGAATCTTTAAGAGTGATATCCGAAATAAGTTAGTTTTAATAAGTAATGAGTAATAGTGTAAAAAGAGAATACTTTTAGCGATTGAGCAATTGATTGTGAATAGGTAAAGTAGTTGGAAATATTAAAAATGAAGAATTATAGTTTATTACTGTGTGGTTTAAGTTGAAAAAATATAAATAGTAAATGATTACGAATATTGAAAATATGAAAATATTAGGGTATAGTGAAAAATCTAAAGCTATCATTACAGTGGACAAGATAATTACAGGTTATAGAATTTAAATAAAATGAAAAATTAACAAGCAATAAAAGTTTCTATAATAATACAATTAACTGATCATTGAGGTTTAGTTATAAGTACATGACACAACAACAGATTCTATAATGGTATAATTAATTTTTGAGGTTCAAGTATAAGTAAATAAGTATTGAAATATAATAAATTGAAAGTTTAGGAAATATGTTCATAGGAAACGAGTTAATGGCCAAAGTGATATTATATGAAAATAAAGGATTAATACAATAATGTTAAGGAAGTGATTTGAAGAATTAAGGAATAGTATATTAAAAGTGTAAGTAAAGTCTAAGTATTGTCTTGTTGAATATTTATGAACTATAGATCAATTACCGGTAATAAGGAATTATGAAAACAGTATATTAATATAAGAGTGATTGAATCTAAAAATTTTTGGAGACTATTTGCATTATATATATTGATGATTATATTATTAAGTAATAAAATTCGAGGACGAATTTCATTAAAGGGATGTAGAGTGTAATACCCTAGCAGATGAAATAGTAGACAGTAGATAGTGAGTAGACAATATGGATATGATATTGACTTAAGCATGAATAGACTCAATTGATTACTGAAATATACAAAGAACGGTAGAGTATAACACTCAAAAATTTTTAAACCTCAGTTAGGTCACTTTTGTGACACTGTCCCAGAAAATATCAATGTTAATTACACTGCCCGGGGAAATAGCAATCTGGCTAATTTAAGAATTTCTGACCCAAACCAAGGGGATTAAGTTAATTTTATGTGAAATTTTGGTAAAAAGAAAGAATTGAAAAACCTTTGGGAATACTGAAATTTTAAAAAGTGGCAAAATCGTAATTTACAGCAACTTTGGGGCAATTTTGGAAATCTACTATCTGGAATCCATAATTGACCCAGAACTATTTTTAATAAATAAAGCAGCTCAAAATGAGTATTTTTATTTCCCACATTGAAGGTTAATTCTTGATAGAATTAAGAAAATAAATTACAGAATTCAATAGGGTAAAAATGCAAATAAGAAAAGTATAAGGCCTTATTTGCAAAATTTAAAATTTTGGCTTATAAAAATCCCATTCTAGATTCTTCCACACTATTTCTTCTTCTTCCCCTCTTCACCTCCATGGATCGCCACCATTCAAGCAAATTTAGCTTGATTTTTATCAAAATTTTCAAGAAAAATCCAAGGAAAACTTAAACCCAAACCTAATTTTAACTATTTCCATCAAAATTTTCCTAGATTAATCAAAAAATTTGGAGTTCTTCATCACTATGGTTTTGGCTATTTCATACTAAAGAGGTAAGGCTCTTAAACTTTAGTTTTAAATTGAATTTAAGAGTATTATAATTTAATTAAGTAGATAATTGATTGATTTGAGCTATGGAAGATGATGATGAACTAGGGTTTATATGGATTCTAAAATCTGATTTGAGGCAGCAATTTATAGCTAGTATTCGGAAATTTTAATAAATGAATTTGAGGATGATTAAAACATAAAAGTTGTAGATAAATATGTTAATTTGATATCTGTAAAAGGAATTGATGAAATTCGACGTGAGGAGAGAGTAATTGAACAAAACTGTGACTGGCCAGAATTAGGTTTTCTGAAATTTTACTACTATGTTTTTGTAATACCCTAGAAAAACCTTCCTTAATTGAATGCTTTTATTCTCAATATTTGGTTTGAAATCATCAAAATAATTAAAAATAATTTTAGAGACTCAGTTAGAATGCAAACGAAATACTTTTTCAGAAAACGTCAGTGTCGATAACGCTGCCGAAAAAATAGCAGTCCGATCAACAGATGAATTTTTTATTCTGACTATGGAGTAAAGAATCATATATATGCATGTGTAATTATAGTAAAAAGAAAGAGGTGAAAAATGTTAGGAATGCTGAAAAAAGTGATGGCAAAACCGTAAATAAATGAAACTTTGGGGGTATAGTGGAATTTGGACTGTCTAAGTTTCAGAACGGCTCTAAAACTATTTTTATAATAAAGTATAAATAAAAATAAGATGTTTGAATTTTCACTTTTAAACCCAAATCCCAACAGAATCGTCAGAATATATTACAAAAAGAAATATGACAAAAGTATAATTTAGGAAAAGTTTAAGGACCAAAATGAAATTTACCAATTATGACTTAGTATATAAACCACATTGAGAAAATTTTCTTCATCTTCTTCTCCATTTGGCCGAAATTTTCCCTTCCCTCTTCCATGATTTTTCCTTCAAATTTCTTAAGGAAAATCAAAGCAAACTTGAATTAAACTTTGAATCTTCCATCTTCCATCCATTTTCTACATTGGAGAATCAAAAAATTTCAAGAACAAGCATCCTTGAATTTTTGGCCCAAGCATCAATTTTAGGTAAAATGTTGTTTTGTTTGATTTTATAGTTGATTTAGGTATTATAGATGTTAATTAGATTGGGTAATGTGTTTAATTGCATCAATTGATGCATATAATATTTTTTTCCAATTTTTCAAACCCTAACCTAAGTTGTATGAACTAGCTTAGTGATTTTGAGTTAGTTATGTTAATTGAGCTTAGAATAAGTTAATTGGAAGCTAATGTATGGATTATTTGTGGTTGGTTTGATGTAGATAATCAAAGTGAGGAAGATTGCTTATTTTGCCTACTTTGAAGAATTGGAGACAGATCAATTTTGGTGGCTTATTTGGTGTGCTAAATAAGTCTTTTATGCATCATTTATCATGCCTAAAGTGTTAAATTGAAGTTTGGAATTCATCTCCAAAAGGGTCATTTTGGCCGAACCCTAAAGTGACATTTTTGCCTTGAATTTTGTCTTGCTTTCCTTTTAGTTTTGCAAGCCAATTTGATCCTTTTGATGTTGTTTATTGTTGTATATCAAATGCCTATTGAATTGCCTATAATGTGTATTGTTGTTGATAATTGGGGCAATGTTGGAGTTGTACCCAAACCTTGTCAAATTGTCCATCCAAAGTTGCCCACCAAGTATTCGTCAAAATGCCTAGCTCAAAATCCATAGGCCAACCATTTGAATGCCATCATCGCCAGCGACAATGGCATGCCAATTGCTTCAACTTTTTGTTCATATATGACCAACTTATGTTACATCCCATTGTTGATTGCCAAACCCATGGTCATTGTATAATCACTTGTTATTGCTATTCCATTAGTTTTATTGCTCCTTAAATTGATTGATGATGAATTATTGATACTTGGTGATACCATTATTATGCAATGGTATCTATTGACTTGTTTCTTATTTCTATTATTTCCGATGTGATTTGATAGAGTTGCTGCCCAGACAAGGTAGTGGGTACATACTGTCGGCATTTTGCACATTGTATTATTATGCCATAGCTAGGAAGGGTTATCAGTCCTAGCCATAAGACCTGATCCGTCTTATATTTATTGACATGAGATTGATATGTGTTTGATACATATAATATGCGTTTCATGGCCCTATATCTGTCTTGTTCATATGATATACCTTCCTTTAATATGAGTATTGACTTTACTGTCATCTTCTGTACTTGATTATGTATCCTATTATCTCTTGAGCATATTGATTTACTTATTGCATCTGCCTATTCTTTATTGATATTCCATTACATATTTATTGATCAATGCATATTAGATTCACTGAGTATCTTATATATTCACTATCTCATTGTTTCCCATTTCCAGGTGTAGAATAGGAAGAATAAATCCCAGCTTTGATATCTCTGTGGATTCCTGCATTATTTAATATCAGTGTAATTATATAAACACAGTATATTTTTGTATATTCATATCCTAGCTGCTCCATGGGCTATGTATAGTATAGTTAGTTTATGAACATGTATGTATAATATATTATAGAGTTTAATTAATGATATGATATGATGTGATGAAAACTACAGCTAATTGTAGTAAAATTTTCAGATGGATTACAGATTGACTGAATGAATAGTAATTAGGTAACTGAATAATAAATTGATGATAATAGAAGATTGTGTATGATACTGGATTCTACGGGTGCCGGTAGTGACAGTTTTAATTGTTTAGAACAATAGAGATAGAATTAGAAGAAGTATTCAACATAAAAGTATTCATTTATGTCTTATCTATAGACTTGTAGAAGGGTTTTTCAATTGAATTTGTGGTTTATGAGATATTGAGCCATAAGTGTAGATTGTCAGAATTGACTGATAAACAAAATATAGGTTATAAAGTTCTATTGATATGAGAACCTTAGAGTCTGAATTAAGGAAAGTGGTAAACATAAAAAATGTTTATTTATATGTAATATAAATGAATGTATGGTTTTGCAATTGGTTAAACACAAAATTAATTATAGGCATAGAAACAGGATTTGTTTGGATAGAGATTTCAAAACAGTATTTTAATTTTGAAAATTTACTAATAATTGTAAAGTGATCCAAATAATTTGAAATTTAGCTATGTTATAATACTATATGTCTATTTTTAATAGGAAAAAGAATTATAGTAATTAGTTAAGTATAGATTGAAATGTAGATAAAACAGTACAGACTGTCAAAATAGGATTGCAGGCAGAATGCAGAGCAGCAGGACTGGTTATAAGACTAAGTTTAAATTGATACCATAAATTGTATAGTAATGGGTTAAATGTGAAATTTGGATATGTTATAACCTTATATGTTAAGTTTAATTAGAAATAACAAGTGAAGCAATTGGATAAGTATAAAAAGAGCTATGCTAAACAGAACATAGCCCGCCAGTGAGGATTTCCATATAGGCAGAATTTAGAAATTTAGGAATTTTTGGGAATTTCTTTAATACATGTATAATTAATGTAATTTTATGTTAGATTAGTATCTAAGTTGATATTAATTGGATATGTAAAGTCAAGGAAGAATAAAAGACATGATGAGTACTATAAGTGTTAAGGCTATAGAATAAGGAGAAAGGAATTGGAAATGTATAAGTTATAAGCTAAGTTGAGTTAACTATATATCTTTAAGCATATTCTGTCATTCCATGATCCATTGAATCCATATGAACTTTATTATTTGATGATCTAAGTTTAAATTGATTCATTACTACTGAACTATTATTGAATTTGTAATGCTTATTGTAATGCCTACCTTAAGAACCTAATTTGTGATATAAAACTTGATTGAATGTGTACCTTGATCACCTAAAAGTTATGCACACCAAATGTTTATTCAAATGCCACAATGAATGTGATTAATTATCTACCTTTGTACCAAAAATTGAAACCAATTATATGTTTATCGAAGGATAGACATATTTATTGATATGTATTTATTCTTTTGATAATAAGTTATATGTGTATAGCTATTGAATGATCCTTGCACCTTTATGTTTTCACATGAGTACTTGATATTGTTATTGTTCCCAATAACCTATTATACATGTAGATTTGACAGAGCTTCCTCACTAACGGGGTAGTGGATAAATATCGTCGGCAATGTGCATATTGATTTACATGGAATACTAGCTGGAAAGAGTTAATTGTCCTAGCCATAGGGCCTGATCAGTCTTATGTACATGATATGAGATTGATATGAGTTATATGTGTTTATGGCCCACTATATGTCTTTTCTACATATTTCTACATCTAGTACTTATGATACTCTTATCTTATATTACTTACCCTTAGTATTTCTTACCCAATGTTATTTACCATTGTTATCACTGTTATTTGTTCCATACACCCAAAGGCATTTGGTGTGCAGATCACTAACCTTTGATATGCAATTTGATAACTTTTATTTATTTCTCATAATTGACATTACCTAAATTCTTATTGTACATCTTATACGTTATTTATCTTCATAGTTTTGATGTTTAATGATATATATTAATTCACTGAGTATTTTTATTCTCATTCTATAGTTGTTTATTATTTTACAGGTATAGAATTGAGATGTCTATATCCAAGTCATTTTTTTTTTCGACTTGGAAAATTCAGTGCTTCAAGGTAGTGATTGATTATTAAAAAGTCATATGTATAAATCTCTAGAGCTCCATGATACTGTATATAGATAGATTAACAATGTAAAAATATTATATGAATATTTGCTAATAACAGCCGATGTGATGGATATTAATCGTAGTATGAAAAATACTTAATAGCTAATAATGATTAAATTAATGATAAAAATAATGATACTAAAATAATAAGGTTATAATGTAACATGACATAAGAAAAACAAAAAAAATTATATGTATTTAGAAGTGTCATGAATGTATATTGAATTATGAAGTTGAGGGTATAAGCATGGCAAATTATTGAGAGTGTAAATAAAATAATTTTT
Organism: Aleurites moluccanus; assembly: GCA_948193065.1. Taxonomy (NCBI): domain Eukaryota; kingdom Viridiplantae; phylum Streptophyta; class Magnoliopsida; order Malpighiales; family Euphorbiaceae; genus Aleurites; species Aleurites moluccanus. The sequence goes on along the minus strand of CANXYC010202479.1, from coordinate 17,365 downwards.
GTGTAAATTGTGTAAATTTTGAAAGACTCGGTTTTGAATCGAAAATAATTTGAAAAATATAAAGGAGACTGTCGAAATTTCTATAAAGTTAATAAGTAATAAATAAAATTTAAATAGTAATGAATGAGTTAAAAATAATTGATTGATAATTGGATTGTCAGCGGGATTTATGAGTTTTCATTGTTCTTAAATCTATCCGTATCCTAAAACTATCGTATTGTAAAAGTGGGATGTGACACTTTAATTTTTCAATAGAGAGCAAGAAAAGAGTAGGAAAAAATTTGAAAGAAAGAACAAAGAAGAGAATTTGGGGATTTTAATAAGTATTTTAATTAAAAATTAATTTTTTGAGTTTTAACTAATGGAAAAAGAGAAAAAATTGGATAAAAAGTAAAATATAAGGATGTTTTAGTATAATTTTAAAAATATATTTAATATAATTTAAAAAAATATGAAGATATCAAAATAATTAATCTAAAAACCAACCACATATCTAGAGTTGTTAATAGTTTCAACCACAAACCTGCTTTTTGTACTTACCCCAATTAATTTTTTAGCTAATCCCATGCAAGAGTTTTATTATCAGTTATGTATGAGCATGAATTCTATGAGTATTTAGTTGCTTTAAATTTATCCATATCTTGCACCGTCATATTTTCGAAATTGGGTTGTGAGAGTGGAGTAAATATTAAAAATGGGAAATTGAAACTGAAAAAAAAAAGTTTAAGAAAGAGATATCTAACATTAAAAAATTAAAAAAGGAAAATAGGTAGTTCTGATTTTCCGTTTCAACTTTTCATTCCATTATAATCTTCATGATTATAAAGAAGGTAATATGAATTTTGATCATTTATTTGATTTTTTTATGGTTGCTCTATCTAATTCTTCACTCAATGAATTTGATAAATATAATGCCTTTTTTGTTTTGTTTTTTAATTTTGAAACTATATGATTTGCCCATATGTATTTATAATGATTATCTAACAATATAAATTGATTGAAATCTTGCAAAAATATATTTTATAACATTCATGAAAATTTTTTAATGTTTCAAACATAAATTTTATTGAAAAAGAGAGATATTATTGAAAAAGAGAGATATAAAGTTTAGTATATCTATACATTTATCATTCATTTTTCTTTATATTCTCATAGAAGCAGGGTCATTTTTTCCTTTAATTAATGGTAGTAAAAAGGTATTTATTAGGTTGCTCACTATATTCAAATAATCATTATTTTTGTTGAATTTTTTCCTACATAATATTTAAGAATTAATGAAATGAACAGAAATACATGCGTATAAATTAAAAATGAGAAATGAATAGGGCAAATAGGGCAAAGAATCAAAAATAATAAATAAAAGTTGAAAAAAAAAAGAAATTAATAAACTATAAAAGATTATATAAAATTAGTAGCAGTCACGTGCTAATTTGTATGATTATCCTTCGAAGAGATCTTTGTTAATCCCGCTATAAACTACAAATAAGCATCCATTCGTATGACACTAAAAGCCTGTGTGCAACTTTTTTCTTTAACCAAAACCAAGATTTCATGATTCATATATCAACTTATGGTAATTCTAAACAGCAATCGTCCTAGAAAGAAGCCGCCATGATACATTCATTGGAGCACAAAAGTTTGTCTTTAGGACCATCAAGCATGGCCTTAGCCGAGTCTTCTAATTTCTATATATACAGTGTTGCTTGCTCAGCGGGTAACAAGCCAACCTGGTTTGAATAGAACATCTTGCTTGAAGTTCCGGCCTGTAACAGAAGTAGACTCACCTCGACGGCGGAAACACTGCAATAATAGCAAGGTATAGTTTTAGACATATTTTAAGACTTAACTGTGGCACCTGCACGGAAATAATCTGATGAGAAAATTACCAGAAAGTTTAGTTAAATTTGATGATATTCCAATGTGGGGTTCAGTCACCTAGTTGAGTGCTTTGTTCCTATAATTTTATTATATTATATGCTTCACCAAAGATAGAAATTAAACTGCTTTATTTTTTTATGCTTGTAGGAAACATGCACAGTTTGTAAGTTGTAACCACAGAAAAAGGAAGAATAACTGAATCCTAGAGCAAGCTGGGATTAACATGTTGAATCAACAACTGAAAGGAAGCAAAAAGAAGTTGTGAAGGGGGTGATTATAGCTTTTACTGTGTTATAGATGTCTATAAATCCTCTTTTTGACTGAAATGTGGAAATGACAATAAGAGATAAAGAAAGAGAATGCGCAATGACACCAACCTTGTAACAGACAACAGTATCATCTGGGTACATAGCAAACAGTTTTGTTCCAAGGCGAGCATGACAAGAATCACAAAGGCTCTCATCATTAATCTGCACATGCCGTGATCTTTCTTCCAATCTTGCAAGTCTTGCATCAACATCTATAGCACGGGACAGGTTATGCACAATCTGAAAAGCAGGTTAAGATCAGTATAGGCACTACTATTGGGCAAGGCAAAATAGAATATGACGTCCCAGAAGATGGGTCAAAACAAACGTTGAATGTCAAAAATGATTTTTTTTTAAATCATAAATGAGTATGAAATGTCCATTTTAATTCAGAGTAGCTACCTGCATACACGTTAACAAAGTTCAATTTGTTAAACAAGGGAAAAAAATAAGTGAAGCATATTGAAGGATCCAGGACTTCTAAAATAGTCAATAAAGCAAAACAGTGGAGAATAATGTAAGAAAGAACGAAATTAAGGATAAAAAGCAATATTTTACACTCGTCATAAAAGAAAGGTATCCATAACTTTTTTTCATCCAATCACAGCTAAATTTCAATTTCATACGTGTCATTCCACATTCAGCCCTGATACCTATCTTCAAGAAGGCCAGCTGCTAAAGTTAACATATTAGAAGACAGGATTTTTGTATTTATTACTATTATTTTTGGAAGTATGGGGGGGAGATCGTAGAGGCTCAAAAAACAACATACTATAAGACATGAAACCTCATACCCATCAAGAGAATTTTCTCCACTCATCAAACAACATACTATAAGACATGAAACCTCATACCCATACATGGTAGGCTCCAAAATGAAAATAAGATCATCAAGTTGCCTACGGAAACCCAAAAGGGCCAGCATTTGATTCAACATGTTAAAGAAGGCAAATTATTCCCTGAAATTAATTGTTAGCATCCACAAAGGAGGACTTGACTAGGTGCTACATGCCACATAAGCGATTACTGAAAATTTTCATCTCATGTTGCCCGGTGCATGAGGATACAAAAGAAAATTTAATAGAATTTAATTCAATGTCACTGCACAATTTGAAAATTTAATTTAATGAAATGTCATTGCACAATCTAGAATCTATATTGTCTAAAAATCATTCACTGTTTTCACATAGAAGTAGAATCCCAACAAAGCTAGAAGATTTATTAATGTGACAACAATTTGAAAGAAGAATGAGGCTGAAAACTAGCAAAGGATTTTCACAGTTTCATGCAAAAGATCTTACTTGTCCTTGACGATGATGGTGAAGTCGAGCCCTCAACATTCGTAATATTGTATCAGCGGCAAGTTGAAGGGGCATATCTGGGGACAATGTCTGCAGCATCAAACCTCATTTCTCAAGAAGAATACTGGAGACATTCTCAAAAAAATAAAAATAAAAAGAAGAATACTGGGGAAGACAGAATTAATATGATGAAGTAATAATTAACTTGACAGTTCCAGCAGAATAAACTGTTACTTTGGGATATAATGAAATATTAGAGAATCTATCACTTTTAAGGAGCAACTAGGATCCGACCACAGTAAACTGCATTATCACCATCAGCAAAGGAACAGCCAGATCTATTACCCATGACATACATCGAGAATCATGTGTGGCAGCAATTTGATATGCTAAGATGATGCCTTGCCCAAAAGTGGATTGAGAACCACCCATAAGGGCTTAGAAAGGGACTGATTCTATCTACATCAGGTTTCGTGTCCAGGACAGGTTAGATCCCCAATCCTGGCCAGCATATTGAGATGATATTAGTGAAACAGGAAACTAAGAGTTGCACATTATTTTACAGAAACATGTTTTGGACAGATGCGATGGTATCTAAATTCAACATTAAGTAACCTCATAAATTGCTTTAAGATTCCCTCAAAAATAGTTCTCTGGACTTGCTTTAAATCCTAGACTGGCCATATATCAATAAGCAAAGGCTGTGCGCTTTTTAAACAATAATAAGTCGCAATTTGGCAAAACCTTCATATGCATGAACAAACTATAAGGTAATAAACCTCATTCATAGTGAACTGTTTCTATTGTTTGCCCAACTCCAACCATCCTCATGCCCCCCTCTGTCATACCTAATAAGAAATGACAGATAGGTGGGTATAAGTTGGATCAAAATGGGTGGGTTATACAGGCACCCACACTCATTCAAGCCAAATGAACACTAAACCTACCCATTTAATTATTGATTAAATGTAAAAACTTCATTAAATTTTAGGAGATCTTATTGCATTGGTTCAAAAACAAGTGTGTTCTGTTTACCATGAGCTTATTATGATTTATGATTTGTTTGATTGAATAAATTATATATGAATACAAAGTTCTGAATTTTAAATTAGGGGTTCACACTTCATACTCAAAGAACTTTGGCCTCACAATAAATCCACCACATTTGAGTCATGGCATGTTTCTCAAGTATGACTCCAGAGGGAAATATACTGGAAACATAACTTCTAGGAAATTAGTATTAGTGATTGTTATATTGGTTCATGCTTGCTCAACAAAAGATTTATTACTTAATCATCGTCTCTAACCTTAGGGCACCAAATACTAGTATTCTTATATTAGAAGCCACAAATAGAACTGAAAAGCATGTGCAAAAATCTTATCATCGTACTTCCCCTTCTCTGAATGGAAACCGTGAAATAAATATTTAAGGAGTCCATGACAATTAAGCAAACCATGAAATAAGAAGTGAACCAGACATGCCAATAAGGTAAAAATATTTTTTGGACAACTAATTTCTTCCTCAAAAGCAAGCCATGAAATATAGTGTAAGTGTAAGCGTGAGCATACAATAGATCGAGGCTGGTTTAGTCATCTGGGATGTCTGGATGCAAGAGAGAGAGAGAGCGCGTGAGCGTGAGCATACAATAGATCGAGGCTGGTTTAGTCATCTGGGATGTCTGGATGCGAGAGAGAGAGAGAGAGAGAGAGAGAGAGATGTGTGTAGATTTGATACCTCCAAGACTTGCAGAGGATCCAGTGATTCTCCATGATGATGCAGAAGGCGAACGGCAGCTTTAAACATAGGCTCTTTACCGTTTTGCGGATCCAAATACATATCGAGTAACCTGAGAGTTCATATCACAAATAATTGAAAAAGAGCAGCATAAGAAATCCAGTATGGAGAATCTGGAGAAATAGATAAAAATGAGAATGGTAAACACAAGGAAAGAACCAAACTGCATATATGCATCTGGTCTGCCAATCTCAGCACAATATTGTTCAGCAGCTTCACTGTCCTCCAGCTTCCTGAGACATCATTGTATGTTATTTACAAGTATATGTAAAATTCATATGCAGACTCTAGCCTTTAATTTTAGGCGGAGGTGGGAGAGTGTTGGCAAGGAGTGGAAATTCTGGCTACTTGTAATCAATATTCATTATAAGCAGTGCCTCCAAATAGCAAAATAGTTTTTGCTTGTGCAATTGAGATGACTAGAAAAGAGTGACTTTTCTATAAACAGTTAGTGAAACTAAAATTGTTTCAAAATAGTGAATGCACACATTCACAAGCACGCAAACAATATCCACATAATTGAGACCAAAAGATGCTTCTCAGCTAGTAGCGTTTAACTGTTTATTATATCTTACCTCTATTCCTATGCTTAGTAGAATTGCATTCTTGGTTCATCTTTATCTAAATATAACTCCTATATTCAAAAGAATTCACCCGTAGTTCCAATACCTATAACTCCTATATTCAAAAGAATTCACCCATAGTTCCAATACCTATAACTCCTATATTCAAAAGAATTCACCCGTAGTTCCAATCTATGATCATCCAAGGCTTTCTTTGACCTATGATCACTACATCACCCATGAATCTATGGACCAACAAATGTCAAGTTACCACAATAAGCTTATCCATAAGCTACAGTATTAATCTCCTTGATATTGAATAAGATAGATTGACTGAAATCATTACTTTGGGTCCCACACATAATGCTTAGTCTGAAAAACAATGATTAGGAAATCATCCATCACTGTACCAGATACTGTAGATAGATAAATGATAAAAATTTCTAAGGAATACATAGACGTTCTTTGACAGTCAAACAGATTTTCCAAATGTGGACAAGAATAGCCCAGTCATCATAGGTAAAAAAAAGTAATCAAGATAAGATGGTGCAAAACAAAAGATCAGTTCATTCATTACTGGCTGAAACAAGTGCAGGCAAAAAGACAAGCTCAAAAGAACCACTATCACCATAGATCACAGCAAAGGCATATTTGCTCACTAGAAAACAAACTAATATATGTTAAAAATACTGGAAAAACATGAATACTTTCTTATACACTAATACTCGATTAGTAGAAGAAATATTACATAACTAGTCCAAATTGTTGAATCCAACAAAAAGTCCGTCTTAGTTAAGTCTCATGTATATCACAACTGAAAATATAAATAAGTTGGTCACTTGGTGACTGCCATTGATATTCTTAAAAAGAGTTGAAGCTTACAGGGCCAAAATTTGAAGCACCAATGTCTCTTGCCCCAGTTTTCTGTATAGAATAGCCTGTAAAATAAAATCAATGCTTCAATCAGTAACCAAGGAGCAAGAATGAACATTTTCCAATCTAAAAGTGTTAATGTCATCCAAGCTTGCCCTAAAAGCTTACACACACAAAGGAGTTGGACACAACTACAAATGAATTCAGGATGCATCATAGTAATCAAACAAGAAGTCAAAGACCAGAAAAGAAAGAAGCTCCAGCATACCTTTTCTAGCCATAACTCTGATCCTTCAATCAAGTCAAGGACCTCTTCTGGATCATACAAGTCTGATGATAGTAAAAATATTTGCAACCTTTCTCGTACAGAACTTTGAAAGATTGAGTTTCTACCAAAATCAGAAAATCTTGCCTCCTCTAACCTTCCACCATCAGCGTTTCCAGAGATACTTTCCTCTGCAAAGGTTTCTATTGCTGACTTTGCAAGTGAAAGAGCATATAGCGTGTGGAACTGGGTATCAACAGAGTCTTGATCTTCAATCAGCCACTGAAGGTACCTGAACAATACAGAAACATAATGCAATGTCCTTGCTATGAAGGTCAAATGAAATGGGAAAACATGAAGGAAAATATTATAGAAACAGATTCTCCCAAACAGTGATGATGTAAGACTGATTAAAAATTTAAATTGAAAATTAAATATATAGAGACTTGTTGGAAGAATAACCCAACAACTAAGGCCTGTCATCAAGAAGCAGGACAAAATTCCAAGGCCAGTGTTGAGCTGATCAAATTTAAAAAAAAAAAAAAAAAAAAGTCATTAAGAAGAATGCAAAAAGAATTATGATGTAAAGTTTGGCAAATAAATGTGAGCAAAATTATAAAAAAAAAAAAAAATGAGGCCATGTCTCATCTAAAAATTTTCAAGAGAAGAAATTATCAAATTAATAACTGGTCTTTTCCTGCTGCTCATATCACCTACAAATTTTCAGAAATTCTCTAGCCATGAACTGTAGTTTATTAAACATGTGGTTGATGTACCTTTGCAGGATTTCAACCTTTTTTGGATCAATGGCAGCAATCACTTCATCTGCAATGAAAGAGCAGAAGATTTGGATTCACATTGGACACTGAAATTATACAAAATAATAACAACCATCATGGAAAATAGAATAATACGCTCATTAGCTTCAGTATCCAGTGAATGTGTTACAGAGGACACTGATCCAGGCCTAAAATTTACAAGATCATAAAACATGATTGGAAGTATAAAGAATTATTAAAGAGAGAGTAGCATCAAGCTTAAACATCAGGAAAAAGATCTTCTGGGTTAGATATAAAACAATTGAAAGTCTCAGTAAACTAGACAGTCTTGATTTTTAGAGATGCATCACATTATACAAGACATCATTTAATGAGCATTTCTCGTCATCTAATTCATTTTGTAGTATCAAAAAAATGTTACAAGACAAAAAATAAATTGAGAAACATCACAAATAAACTGAAGTGCAAGAGCTGTCAGGGTATCAACAGGACTCCAAAAGTCATATATATTGGCAAAAATTTAATTAGCTGTCACAACTTAGAACACATTCCGAATGGTAGCTAATCCACCAAAGAACTATCCATGCAGTATGCTCAATAAATAAAATTCTTAACAAATAGCAAGTGCCTAACAGAGTGTCAGATAATTAAACAACAGGAACTGAAGTTTAAATTTCTTTGAAACCAAGGCCAACCTGGCAATAGCTGATTTACTCTTTTCTTTGAAGTCAAAACTTCAACTGCAAGCACCGGGTTAATATCTGCAATCTAATAGAAATTGACAAATGTTAATTAGCCAATTAGCTTTCAAAACAAAGTCCGTAAAAATCAATTAAAAGTCAAATCATACTTACCCATCCAAGATGCTGCAAAACCAAATCCTGATCAGACAACTCCTCTAGAATCTTTGATGCCTCAACTGCAGCAATTTCTCTACCAGGAAGAACATTTGTACTTCCGTCTTGTAAGTCAGTCCCCACAACAAGGTCTTCCCATAGACCAGAAGAATAATTTCTTGCCAGAATGCGCCATATTGCAAGAGCCTTCGAGCTCATTCCTTTACTCGCATATAAGAAGGCAAGTGTCCGTAGATGCCCAGACTCATCTAGTAGAGTTTCTAACTCCTCCTGCACCGCCCATAGTTGTATGGTCATCCTTCAAGCAAGCTCCTGACAACAGCCTCTCTGTTTTAAAATGCATTGGAATACTAAGATTCCAGTCTACCGTTGACTCGAGGCCTGTAGACTAACTTGACATTGACACACAGCTTTGAATGTAGTAATTCAAACAGAAACTCAGCTATTGCTATTATTATTGGCCCCTTTTCAAGTTATGTAGAATTTCTTTGGAAGTAGAATTTCTACTAGTTTCATCTAAAATGTCCTATTCTTTAACATCAAAGATGCCAATGGCATATATATATACATATATTGGTAAGGAGACAGGAACAGTAAATGAAATCAAAATAGAAAAATAAGGAGAGAAGCATAGCAGGAAAAAGGGAGAAAGGAGGGAAAATGTGGGGATAAAAAATAGGCAAAGCAATTTCCCTATTCTTCTCCCTAAGCCATAATGAAGATATCTTGTGCCCAACCACCACCTTCTGAAACCCGTTCTGCAGTCTAGTACTACTGTTATAAGCACTAGGGTGGTGGAGGGGTAGGGGGAATACAAGAAAAATGAAAATATTGCTTTTCATTTCTCATATATCAGGTTTTTCAAGTTCTTTCCATTTATCATGATAAACCCTTCTGTCAACTTATAGGAAATTATAGTCTCAAAATTTCACCCTACATAACAGTAAACAATTTATCTCTCAATATAACATGGGAAACAAAGTTATCATTATATCAAGCAAAGGGTAAACTGGAAATACCACTATGCAACTGTTTTCTGAAGATGCAAGCCTCTCCATATCATCAACCCGGTTTAAAGCTCTACAGAGGTACATTAAAAGTGTATCAACTCCCTCCCTTACGGACAAAGTCAATTCTTTCTCACGAGAAATTTCCAGATATCTGTAGTACATAAATAAGGGAGGGCAGACAATATTAGATGCAGATTAAAAACAATTATAACATGTGAATGATCCAGTCAAAAAGTGTAGACACCTGATAATATTCTGAATTGCACACTCAAGTAAATTAGATCTAGTTGGTGGGTTCAATATAAAATTATTATCTACTGCAGTATCTACACCAGCTTTCCTGAGGAAAATAGCTCTTTGTATAGCCATCAATCCATCATCCACAACATCTTCCAGGGGAGCAGGGGGAGGATGCAAGCCCCAATATCGGTTCCTAGGAACCTGAAAAAGGTCAGTTCAATACTATGACTGCAAACACATGAGAACTTCAGTGCATAATTAATGTACTCTGTACAAACAAGTAAAGAATAAGAGTGGTAATGTTTAACAACACATAATAGGTTGAATCTAAGAAACTACTCACGAGTAACATAAATGCACACATTTATCAGCATATATACCAGGATCAACTGAAACTTAGGAATTGTACTTTTTTGCAGTTATATGAAGTCTTTGGACGTAGAGAAATGCACATATCTTCAAAAGTCAGAGTATGTCCTTTAGTTTGCTGGACAAGGTACTGTTTCCAGGTTCTACAAGGAGTCGTGGAGTTATGCTTCTAGAGCTATCCAAGGGGTCTGTTTGAATGTTATCCAACTCAATTAGAGGGCATTACTTTTATGACTTGTGTCTAATTTCTTCTTGTGGTCTCTCTTGAGTTATGTAGGAGGAATCCTTCTCCTCCACAGAGTATACTCATTTCTTTCTTTATTTCTCAAACAAATTTTTTTTCTTATCTAAAAAATTGCCAAGATCAACCGAAAAGCATTTTCTTCTCCTCCATTTGCTGAACCATGTCAATCAAACACATTTACGATAGCTAACCATCCTAGTCATGCAAAGTAATTGATGAATGTATATATAAAAGAATGTATATATAAAAGTACACATATATAATGACCAAATATCCAAAAGAAACACATCAAGAACTTTCTTCCATTTTTCCCAAAACAACTTCATCGAATCTAAGATTCCACTTTTTCTTGTTCACTATAATCCATTAATTCTTCGGGTTTATGGTATAAGAAAGATTAACGGTTAAATTCTCACTCATCCACATTCCCATTTTAGTTTTAAATAAGTAATTTTATGGCAAGCCTAAGTTTGATGGTGCCAATGTAATCTAAGACAATTTTCACTAAGAATTATGTGAAACACTGATGAAACACAAATAACACAACCCGACTTATAATCATATTACCAGCAGTGACCAGCGATTTGGATCTCGCATTATAAATGGAAATACTTCAGAAGGCTGCATTGTCTCTGACTGCAAAAAGTGATTCACTGCTTCCTCAAAATGCAAGTCGAAAAGCAAAAGAAAACCCACTTGAGCATGAACAAATGATAGCATTTCTTTTGACATTTCACCTTCACACTCAAGCTCCTCCACTAAGGAAATGGCTTCCTTGAAGTTTTTCTTTCTTAACAAATCTTTGATTTGTTCTTCAGAAGGTACTTTATGGTAGCAGATAACCTGACAATAGCCAAGACGAATTACAATAATCTATCGACAGTTCTTATCAACTAAGTCAAAAGAAAAAAGTCACAAGTTTGCAGCCAGGACAACAAACCGTCACACAAGTAATTTAAGGAATATGTCAGCAAATACCATAACACAGTTCAGAATCCAAAGAAGTAAATTTAAACACACAATAGCATTGCTACAAGATGCAACAATATGTCCAACCAATGAAAATAAAGAGAGGCAGTATTAAGGATCTTTTTCTCATAACCCAGGCCCAAAAAATCTCAATGAATATCAAAGTAACTAAAAAACTATGAAGTTTAAGTACTTCTTTTACTTCTAGCACATTTTAACAGCACAAACAAAGACCAAGTTTAGGTGTTATAATTCATTGATTCATAAGGTTCATTCACCAATAAGGAAGTGGTAAAGATGAATTCACGAGTAAAAGAAAAATGATGAGAATGAATTAATTCCATCAAATTCACATTGAACACATAATATCATTTAGAAGATCTTGCCCAACTTATTAAATCACAACGTTTGACCAAAAGTGAAAAACCTAAAAGTAATTAATTTGGACTTTGCAAATCTCCTTGTGGTCAGAGTTAATTGCCGTCCACAAGAATTCAGCAAATAAATCTAAAAAATGTGATTATCAAAAGTTCCTATATTTCATACCATTTTAATTTGCCCATTCTCCACACAACCATACAGCATCATGCTGTCTTTGGCAGCTTATGGAGCTAGGAGGCCCAATCCCAACTTATTTGGGAGTGGGGGAAGCCTAGGGAAAAGATAGGGAGGGGAATGAATGGGGAGGGGGAAATGGGTTTTCTACCATTTGGGAAGCAACGGGAATACTATAACCAGTAAAATCATCTGTCGTACCCCCACAAAAAATCTTTCCCCAATTTTGGAGAGAAAGCAAGGAAACAAATTATCTAAAAAGTTACTCTTTAACCCCAACACTTCCTTTGACTCTACAATAACTGGTGGCGGATATGATAGATTTTAACCTTTTTTCTCCACCTTTTCCTCCCTATACTTTCACCGCTTCCCATATAAGATGATAATTTTTTTCTCCTCCTTTTCTTTCCCCACAACTTTTTTTTTTATGGTTCTAAATCTCCTTATCAAATTGATAAAGAGTATGGTTTTCTTTTCTTTACCTGGATATGCCCATCAATTATTACTTGGAGGAAAACAAATAACAGAATGATCTTTTTTTCATTTTGTGAAGATTTTACAGCTACGAAATCCATTAATTAATAGCTATGGTTAATAGTTAGTAGGTTTTAGCCATGACTGGAAAGGAAAGGCCAGAGTGAAATGGGTGAAAATTTTTAAATTTTTTCTATTCCTCCATGGGTTAAGAATATATTTTTTCTTTATTTAGTTCTCTAATCACTTTCCTTCATAAAAATTACAAGGATATTGAGTTTCCTTCCTCTCACCCCCTTTCCCTCATTCATGCTCCCATCTTATCTTACAAAAATTGGTTGAACTAATGTTTATGATCTGGTCCAGCAATAAGTAGATGCTACAAGAGAAGGGACAGGGGCTCAACCTACTGTCCAAACTCTTGGATATAGGGCTTTTGATAACCACAGAGTTTCCTAGATTAGGAACATCTAAAAAGAGGTTTCTTACTTTATTTCCCTTAATCATTCTATAAACTTTGGTTGATGTTTACATCATCATTTTACATATCAATGAAAACTTGGTTGATTCTTTACATCGTCATTTGACAAGTTAGTTTAAAAAATACAAAGTTATTAAGAGCCACACATAAAATGTCTGTGCATTAAAATTTGCTAATCAAAATATTAAACCAAGAAAGAAACGAAAGGAACAAAGACCTCCCACAGTATAACCAAGCAAAAACTTAATATATATATATATTAAATTTTTGCTTGGTTATATTGTGGAGGTCTTTCTTCCTTTCGTTTAGGAAAAAAGACCTCCAAAATATAACCAAGCAAAAACTTTTAGTTTAAAAAATACAAAGTTATTAAGAGCCACACACAAAATGTCTCTGCATTAAGATTTGCTAATCAAAATATTAAACCAAGAAAGAAACGAAAGGAAAAAAGACCTCCAAAATATAACCAAGCAAAAACTCTTGCATACCTTGGTGGGTGTAGCAAGGACAACATGTTTTCCATCCCCACCTTCCTCATTGGCAACAATACATGACCCAACTCTCTCCCCACCAAGAATAACTGTCTGAATACAGCTACCTGTTCTCTTATTATATAACTCCATCTTCCCATCCCTCACAAGCACTACATACGAAGATAATTCCCCAACAGAATCTGGACTTCCACGGAAAACCAAGCTCCCTCCAACTGGCTGTCCATGTTCATTAACAACAATTCCGACATTATCTACCAGTATTAGCACCTTCTTCTCTTTCCATAACAATTTAAGCAGTGGTGGACTAGATACATCCGGTAATGAAAATATCACCCCACTTTGCCCCGTAACACAAGAAAACAAACTGTATCCATTAATAGTACCAACAATTATGGAATCATTGAGCCACACGATGGTCTTCACCCCATCAATACACTGTATCTCTTTCAAAATTACAAAAGACCCATTTAAACTATCAATTTCTCGGTCAGTCTTAGTCTTAGCTAGTCTATTGTTGCCAAAAACAAGCTCTATTAATATCAATCTTTTACCAATCACAACAGCAAAAACACTATTATTATTACCTTCACTCAGTTGCACAGGTTCTTTGGTTTTGATTCCATTAGATATAATCCCACCTCCCAGTTTCTGCAAAATTCGTTGACTTGCACTTGCACTAGAAGAAGATTCCAAGTTATTAGCAGATTTAATACCCAATAAATTAGTGCTCTCTAAATCACTGCTTCGAATTCGCTTGGCAACGGCAGAAACTCCTTTAACAAAACTCAATTTCTTGACAGGTTGAGACAAAAGAGAATCCACCAAAAACAAGGAACCATCGCAGAGAAGAAGAACCTTCCCAATATCAGCAAGCACCCAGACAGTTTCTATGGGAGAATCCCCAAGAGAAACGCTTCTCAGAAAATCGAGAGTGTCTTTCTTGGTAGAGAGTAAAATGAGGGATCCAGAGAAGGTTCCAACGTAAATTAGGGTTTCAGAATCGGAAATGGAAGTAGAGATGGAGAGAGACCGGATTGAAGTGCGAGAGTAAGATGAGAGATCAATGTTAGAGAGTGGTTCAAGGACTGTTCGAGAAGAGGGATCGGCCTCTGCCATGGAATTGGCAAAGAGTTTGATGGAGAGGTCGGACACTTGGGACTTGGAAAAGAACGCCGTAATAATAATTATCTTCCAATAGGCACACTTTAGTACCCTCGCGGTTTTTTTATTTTATCGGGATAAAGATGACTTGTATTTGATTTCGTTATATTATACTTAAAAGTTACCATATTTTTTAAATTATATCAAATAATATATATATATTGATTTTATTATATTACGAGAGAGTTTCCCATACATCGATTTTTGTTTTATTTTTTGTCAGTCAATAATTTAAAAGTTAATTTTTATTTAAAATATTCATATTATTTATTCATTCTAAAACTCATCCATTTTCTTTTTTTTTCATTTCACAATAATTAAACTCATCACTTTTTTTTTTAATGTCTCTCCCCATCATCGACCGCGCTCAGGCAATTTTTGAACATAGTACTCGTCGAGGTATATAAATGTCACGACCCATCCCAAGAGTTACAACGGTCCTAGAGTACGGGTGATGCGTAAACGACCAATACCACGAAAAACTCAAATAACTATCTATATGACATGTAACAAACAAAAAAACAGCTTAATTTAATTAAAAATGTTGAAGAAAATTCGACAGTATCTCCTTTATAATAGGATTATGCTCAAAAACAAATCAAGCAAATAACACTTCAAATAATTCCCACAACCATTCTCAAACTCATGATCCCTCTGAATCTCCATCAACATCTCAATATTAATATATATCTTTGAACATACAAACATTTATATATATATATATTTCAATAAATATCATCAACAAGCAACATTATATACATATGCAAACTTATAATTATAGCTACATGCCAAAACTTATTATACAGTACCATGGAATACTATTATATATATTGTTTACATAGTTTTTAGAATTTGATATTTACATGCAAACCCAACACTTCCAAGGCAGATGAAGGGATGCCAATGGAAAGACGTGTCTCACCGAAAACCTGAAAAATTAAACACTAAGAAAATGAGTATAAAAATACTCAATGAGTTCAAATGCATAAAGATGCAGTAGATGCTTAATAATAATAATAATGCCATTATAATGCATAAAGAATTAAATAAACTATAGCAAATGGATAATAAGATAATTAACTGTAATAATAACAATAATAATAATAATAATAATAACCATTTAGGTAATAATAGATAGCACATATATGATATCACAGGATTTGGTTTATTATTTGAAATTTAAAACTCAGCACTATCATAAAGTGCACTGCACTAGGGAATATAACGTCCCTCCCTAGCAGGGGTCCCATAAATACATGACTCATATAAGGATATGTTCCTTACGACTAGAGAATACAACATCCCTCTCTAGTAGGGGTCCCATAACACAGTGTGCACACAGTCGATTGATTTTTCCCGCTATACCATCGAAATAGCCCTGTTCTAATATCATATGAATGTGCCTCCAAATAACAGTAAATATATCATATATGCAACTTATATAGCGATAAAACAATCATATATACTTATATGAGAATTAATAGAGAAAATTTGAAATTTACCAAAAATTAGCCCGACGGGCCCAGTTGCGCTGTCGCAACTGGCTACCAAATTACGGATCGTTTTTGGGATTTTTAGGTAGTTTCTGGTTAACTGTGTTGCCAAAAGAATTAGATGAACTATGAGATACCATTTCGAAGCCTAGGTCGGGACTAGGTGATTGGTCCAAGTGGTGACCCAATTGGCTTTCTGGTTTTCATTTTATGGCCAGTTGAAGTTAAGATCAGTTTAAGTCGTTTCAGAAAGTCTATTTACGGGCCAATTGGCATTCTAGGCACTTTTAGTTAACAAACTGCATTTTTAGAATGTAAAAGATATAATATGATAATAAGAATGCAAATCATGCAAAATTATACAAAAGAACTCACCTTAAACACAAAATATAGCTATACCCCAATCCAAAGCTTCCGAGCCCTATTCTGCTCGCCGATCGACACTCTGATCCGGAGTTTTTGACTGATCACCTATTACCATACACAACACTCCGATAAGCTATAAATCATTACAAAACACATCAATTACACCAAAATACATCAAATACACATAACATATAATGCATTTACTATTAAACACACTATATATCAAATATAAACAATTTACACCCTAACCTTTAAAGTACTCAAAATATGCATTTTATACACACTTAAACCTATACATTACTATCATTTCCCATACTTATTCATGTTCAAACTTAACTTTACCAAATACATTAATCTAACACCTTAAACTAGCCAACTAAATCATAACCAATTTAAACATAACTTAATCTATTCATCAATTTATCAATGCCATTTCATTTAACAATATCTATAAGCATTAAACTTAGAACATTCATCTATCTAAACCTAATAAACATCAAACTACACTTCTCCAATTCAAGTTACTCCATTGTCACGACCCAACCGGGGAGTCGCGACGGTCTGAGGGTACGGGTGATGCAGAAGTGACCAGTACCACGAAAAACCCAAATATCTATCTATATGGCATGCAACATAATAACAAGCTCATTATAGCTTAATAATTCCATAAAAATTTGGGCAGCATCTCCTTTATATAAGGAGTATGCCCAACTGAAAACATTCAAATAAAACACTATTAATAAACATTTCACCAACTATCTCCAATCAATGATCCCTCTGGATCTCCAATATCAACTCAACTCAAGCATCTTTGCATATCCATCAATATCCACAGATGTAATATTTCATAAATATATTCACAATATAATTCTTATATAAAACTATAAAAA